>CM055118.1:963773785-963786285 GCA_029206835.1 Rana muscosa | reverse complement strand
CCAGAGTGATGGGAAGAGAAGTGTATGGAGAAGGAAAGGAACTGCTCATGATCCAAAGCATACCACCTCATTAGTGAAGCATGGTGGAGGTAGTGTCATGGCGTGGGCATGTATGGCTGCCAATGGAACTGGTTCTCTTGTATTTATTGATGATGTGACTGCTGACAAAAGCAGCAGGATGAATTCTGAAGTGTTTCGGGCAATATTATCTGATCATATTCAGCCAAATGCTTCAGAACTCATTGGACGGCGCTTCACAGTGCAGATGGACAATGACCCGAAGCATACTGCGAAAGCAACCAAAGAGTTTTTTAAAGGGAAAGAAGTGGAATGTTATGCAATGGCCAAGTAAATCACCTGACCTGAATCCGATTGAGCATGCATTTCACTTGCTGAAGACAAAACTGAAGGGAAAATGCCCCAAGAACAAGCAGGAACTGAAGACAGTTGCAGTAGAGGCCTGGCAGAGCATCACCAGGGATGAAACCCAGCGTCTGGTGATGTCTATGCGTTCCAGACTTCAGGCTGTAATTGACTTAAAAGTTTTTGCAACCAAGTATTAAAAAGTCAAAGTTTGAGTGAGGATTGTTAATCTTCCCATTACTTTTGGTCCCTTAAAAAGTGGGAAGTACATATACAAACTGTTGTAATTCCTACACCGGATTTGGATGTAAATACCCTCAAATTAAAACCGAAAGTCTGCAGTTAAAGCACATCTTGTTTGTTTCATTTCAAAACCATTGTGGTGGTGTATAGAGCCAAAAAGATTAGAATTGTCGATGTACCAATATTTATGGACCTGACTGTAGATATAGATATCTATCTCTCTATCTCTATTTCTTTATCGTACACCACGGGACACAGAGCTAGTCATTACATAATGGGTTAAGGGTCACCAGCGGTGATTGGACACTGGCACAACCAATGGAAGACAGTTCCCCTCCATATAACCCCTCCCATCAGGGAAGTACCTCAGTTTTTTCGCCAGTGTCGAAAGGTGTTGGACGCGTTAGGAGGTGCTAAAGGAAAGCTCTACCAAAGAGACCCTCTGGGGGTAAAAGAGCTATGCTTTCGGATCCATCCAAGACGCCTACAAATGAGCTGAATCTGGATGGGATCCGGGCCTCATCCATGAGGCGTCGCCTGTAATGTCTCTCTTCGGAGGACTGGGCTCTAAGATCCAGCACTTTCGCTATTTCGCTATAAAGTCCTGGTAAGAGTCTTGTACAAGGCCCAGGGGAGAGGTATCCTTTAAATAGGAACCCATATCCCTGAAGGTTGGCACACATAGCCCACCGTGAAGGGTGAAGTTTGGTATCTGTCTGAAATCTTTCAGCAGAAAAACCTGCGGCGTGGAATAGGACAGCCTATCTGGACGATCTACTAGTAATAGATCAGTCAAAGGACGGATTGGGTCACGCTGTACACACTACAGTAGGATACCTGGAGCATTTAGGATGGATTATAAATTTACAAAAATCCTCTCTCCAGGCCCAAAGAAGGATAGGGTACCTGGGCATGATCATAGATACAGCCCAAAACGGGGTATACCTGCCAGAACCGAAGATACAGTCTCTGAAAGACCTGATCCACAAGGTCAAAGCAAACAAGAGGCCGTCTATTCGCCTTTGCATGAGACTATTGGGAAAGATGGTAGCCTCCTTCGAGGCGGTCCCTTACGCCCAGTTTCATTCGAGACTACTTCAAGGCAATATTTTAGCTTCCTGGAACAGGAAGAGCCAAGCTCTGGATATACCCATGCGCCTGTCCTCACAAGTACGCCACAGCTTCGATTGGTGGCTAGAAGCCAGGAATTTACGGAAGGGAAAGTCCTTCCTCCCAGTGGCCTGGAAGGTGGTATCTAGGGATGCCAGCCTATCGGGCTGGGGTGCAGTATTCGAGGAGGCTTCTACCCAGGGAACCTGGGCCAAGACTCAGGGGATCCTGCCCATCAATGTACTAGAGATCCGGGCGGTATATCTAGCCCTCAAAACCTGGACATACAGGTTACAGGGCTACCCAGTTCGGGTTCAATCCGACAATGCTACTGCAGTAGCTTACATCAATCACCAAGGAGGCACCCGCAGTCGGGCAGCCCAAAGAGAGGTGAACCGGATCCTGGCATGGGCAGAAGAGCATGTACCTTGCCTTTCTGCAATCTTCATTCCAGGGATGGAAAATTGGCAAGCAGACTACCTGAGTCGTCAGCAGCTGCTACCAGGGAGTGGTCTCTTCACCCCGAGATCTTTCAGGCCATATGTCTGAGATGGGGAAACCCAGATGTAGACCTGCTAGCTGCCAGGTTCAACAAGAAATTGGACAACTTTGTGTCCAGAACGAGAGATCCTCTAGCCTACGGGACAGACGCTCTAATAATACAGACTCTCTAATAACTCCATGGAATCAGTTCTCACTGATCTAGGCATTCCCTCCGATCCCTCTTCTACAAAGACTGCTTCGCAGGATCAAGGAGGAGGGAATACCAGTAATCCTAGTGGCCCCAAACTGGCCCAGGAGGCCTTGGTACGCCGAGATTGTAAAAACGGCGATAGGAAGGCCCTGGAAGTTTCCACTCCGACACGACCTGCTGTCACAGGGTCCAGTATTCCACCCTTCCTTACAAAGGCTAAAGTTGACGGCCTGGCTGCTGAGACCCACATTTTTAAAAAGAGAGGGGTCTCTGGTCCGGCTCTTTCTACGCTCATTAATGCTAGAAAGCCAGCCTCCAGACTCATCTATCAGAGAGTCTGGAGAGCATACGTTTCCTGGTGTGAATCCAGATGTTGGAATCCTCAGAAGTATGAAATAAGTAGGATTCTTGCTTTTTGCCAGTTAGGAGTGGATATGAATTTAGCCCTTAGCACCATCAAAGGGCAAATATCGGCTCTATCAGTCTTCTTTCAGAGACCATTGGCATCTCACTCCCTAGTTCGGACATTCATTAAGGGGGGTACTGAGGATAAATCCTCCAGTTAGGACTCCCTTGTGTCCATGGGATTTGAATTTGGTATTGTCAGTGTTGCAAAAGCAACCTTTTGAACCTATTCGCCATATTCCTTTAATTATATTAAGTAGGAAGTTGGCCTTTCTGATTGCTATAGCTTCTGCTAGGAGAGTATCAGAGCTAGCAGCTCTTTCTTGTAAAGAGCCTTATCTAATTTGTCACAAGGACAAAATCGTACTACGACCCCATCCGGCTTTTCTACCTAAGGTGGTGTCGGCTTTTCACTTGAATCAAGACATTGTTCTGCCTTCCTTTTTTCCAAACCCGCGGACGGCGGGGGAAAAATTATTACACTCTCTAGATCTAGTGAGAGCGGTAAAGGTGTATCTGCAAGCAACCGCTCAGATACGTAAAACAGATGTTTTGTTTATTTTACCAGATGGGCCCAAGAAGGGCCAAGCGGTATCAAAATCCACCATTTCCAGGTGGATTAGACAAGTAATTATTCAAGCTTATGGTTTAAAGAACAGGACTCCTCCTTTTCCTGTTAAGGCGCACTCTACCAGGGCGATAGGTGCTTCATGGGCAGTGCACCACCAGGCTTTGATGGCTCAGATCTGTAAAGCTGCAACTTGGTCTTCAGTCCATACATTTTCCAAATTCTATCAAATAGATGTGAAAGGACATGAGGATTCCGCCTTTGGGCGAAGTGTGCTGCAGGCAGCAGTATAGGGCTTCTGGTCCGCAAGCGGCCTGTGTTGATCTGTGTCTCCCCCCCTTCATATGAGCATTGCTCTGGGACGTCCCATTATGTAATGACTAGCTCTGTGTCCCGTGGTGTACGATAAAGAAAATAGGATTTTTATAACAGCTTACCTGTAAAATCCTTTTCTTGGAGTACACCACGGGACACAGAGGTCCTCCCCTTCTTATGGGAACCTTACTGCTTTGCTACAAAACTGAGGTACTTCCCTGATGGGAGGGGTTATATGGAGGGGAACTGTCTTCCATTGGTTGTGCCAGTGTCCAATCACCGCTGGTGACCCTTAACCCATTATGTAATGACTAGCTCTGTGTCCCGTGGTGTACTCCAAGAAAAGGATTTTACAGGTAAGCTGTTATAAAAATCCTATTATCAGTGCCACCCCAACCATGCGTAAGGACAATGTGTATATCCAAAAAACCTCCGGGCATAACGTTAGGTTATATGTGTCTCCAGGATGCCCATTTGGCCCATGACATCATCCAAACAAGCCCAACATATCAGACAAAGGGGATGGGCCAGACATGTTGGTGCCACAGTATCAACGGCACAAAGCCATCCTATGTAATGCAACCCAGAACTCGGTGCTAAATGTGTAAAGCATGGTTATATAAACATGGCTACTAACCCAAATATGGCAAAAGTGACCTAATAATGCATCGATCTAGGGTGCAGAAACCCCGCCCAGATGCAAAGGAAAAAAATCCATAGCCTGCTTCTCCGCCGCCGTGATATGCGTCCCACTAGGTATGGCCGTCACTTCGGACTTTATATACGTAATCACACCGGAAGCGACTGAGCCAAGTGCGGCTCACCGACGTTACTTCCGGCGCAGGTGCCCCTGTAGGAGCGCATGTGCTCCGACTCTAACAATGTCGGAGACCGCAATGGAAGGCGGTGCGCACAGCGCCCTCTGCCTGCCAAAGGAGCTAGGGCAGACAGAGGAGAAAACAGCATTCTCGTCCACCAGGGGCACCCAAACGCTCCCCATGACACACAAGCTGCAAAAAAACAACAGTGATACAAACAATACACAACATAATAAACGTCTCTCAAAAGAAACAAAAAATTACATTTACAATACCTTTTTTCCAATAATTTTGGAATTTCCCATATGGTCCTACACAATAGGCAGCAAAAGCAGACCCTGTGAGTCCCCCTGAGACATTTCACCTCTACAGAAATGGTTTAAAGGAAAGCGCTGTATTCATTCCTGGGGGCCTGATTGCCTTTTGGTTATAGATCCAGTTTATGCTCCAGTTGTAGGATCTTATCAAAATCGCTGTTGGGGAATTACTTCTAGAGCAAAAATTGAGATAACCGAAGGGTCATAGCTGTGGTTAAGGCCTACATGTTTGCATATTGGCGCGTAAAGGAGACCAACAGTGAGATCATAAAGGTGATCCTGTATTCTTCTAGCAAATGTGCGTTTATTTTTCCTGATATAAAATGCACCACATATGCAAGTTGCCAAATATACCTCACCCACAGTGCATCAAAGCATATGACCTGGATTTGAGATGGCCACCTCTGGGCAATGGACAGATGTCACCCTCCCTAATCCAAGGACACTGATCACAGCTGCCACATCTGTACGTACCTACGGCTCCCACCAGAGGTTCTGGAGGCGAGTAGTTGCTATGTACCAAGTTATCCCTGATTGAGTGAGATCTCATATAGACTATTTCTCGACGGCTCAACACATATATTTTGAAATTACAGGGTTCAAAATATGTGTTGAGCTATCTCTATTTCTACTATTATCCTCTACTGTTTATCTCTATCTCCTACTGTTACATAGTTGGTCAGGTTGAAAAAAGACACAAGTCCATCCAGTTCAACCATAAAAAAAAAATATTGTACAATCACATATACCCAATTCTATACCCACAGTTGATCCAGAGGAAGGCAAAAAACCTCAGCAGAGCATGATCCAATTTGCTACAGCAGGGGAAAAAATTCCTTCCTGATCCCCCGAGAGGCAATTGGATATTCCCCGGATCAACTTTACCTATATGTCAGTACCCAGTTATATTATGTACATTTTAAGAAAGTATCTAGGCCCTTCTTAAAGCAATCTACTGAGCTGGACAGAACCACCTCTGCAGGGAGTCTATTCCACATTTTCACAGCTCTTACTGTGAAGAAACCTTTCCGTATTTGGAGGTGAAATCTTTTCCTCTAGACGCAAAGAGTGCCCCCTTGTCCTTTGTGTTGACCGTAAAGTGAATAACTCAACACCAAGTTCACTATATGGACCCCTTATATATTTGTACATGTTGATCATATCCCCCCTTAATCTCCTCTTCTCAAGAGTGAATAAATTCAGTTCCTCTAATCTTTTTCCTCATAGCTGAGCTCCCCCATGCCTCTTATCAGTTTGGTTGCCCTTCTCTGCACCTTCTCCAGTTCCCCAATATCCTTTTTGAGAACTGGGGCCCAAAACTGAACTGCATATTCCAAATGAGGTCTTACTAATGATTCGTACAGGGGCAAAATGATCGCTCTCGCTCTCTCTCTCTTACCTCTCAATACAAGAAAGGACTTTGCTCGCTTTGGAAACCGCAGCTTGGCATTGCATGCCATTATTGAGCTTATCTACCAAAACCCCCAGATCCTTCACTACTGATCCCCCCAGTTGTACTCCCCCTAGCATGTATGATGCATTCATATTCTTAGCCCCAAGGGCATAATTTTACATTTATCAACATTAAACATCATCTGCCACATAGTCGCCCAATTAGACAGAGCATTGAGGTCGGCTTGTAAATTGGCGACATCCTGTAAGGACGTTAGTCCACTGCATAGCTTAGTGTCATCTGCAAAGACAGAAATGTTACTTTTGATCTCAGACCCAATATCATTTATGAAGATATTAAAAAGTAAGGGTCCCAGCACTGAACCTTGGGGTACACCACTGATAACCTTGGACCATTCAGAGTAAGAATCATTAACCACGACTCTCTGAATTCTGTCTTTTAGCCAGTTTTCTATCCATTTACAAACTGATATTTCCAATCCTGTAGACTTTACCTTACACATAAGCCGTGTGTGGGGAACTGTATCGAACGCTTTTTTAAAATCCAAGTATACCACGTCCACCGCCACCCCTCTGTCCAAGGTTTTACTTACCTCTTCATAAAAAGAAATCAGGTTTGTCTGACAACTTCTGTCTTTCATGAATCCATGCTGTCTGTTGCTTAAATAGTTTTTTTCCAGCAAGAACTCATCTGTGGTCTTTTATTAATCTCTCCAGTATCTTCCCAACTATAGAAGTTAAACTAACAGGTCTATAGTTACTTGGTAAAGACTTAATTCCCTTTTTTTAAATATAGGCACCACATTGGCCCCGCGCCAATCCAGTGGTACTATTCCTGTCATTAATGAGTCCCTAAAAATTAAATACAATGGCTTTGAAATTACAGAGCTCAATTCTTTTAGGATCTGTGGGTGGATGCCATCTGGTCCAGGTGCTTTATCCACCTTTATTCCATCTAAATATTTCTGGACCATATCACTTTTGAGCCATTGTGGATTTGGGGCTGTGTCACTACCACCCCCATTATGGACATGAACTCCCCCATGCTCCTTTGTATACACAGAACTGAAGAAAGTATTTAATTGGCCTTCTCTTTGTCCTCGGTCACCCACTCTAGATTATTTTGTAAAGGGCCTACATGCTCAGACTTGACCTTTCTACTATTAATATATTTGAAGAATTTTTTGGGGTTTGTCCTATCTTTTGCGATCTGTCGTTTATTTTGAATTTTTGCGTCCTTGATTTCCTTTTTACATATCCTGTTATATTCTTTGTAACATTTAAATGACACTAGTGTTGCCTCATTTTTTATATTTTTTAAAACTCTTTTCTTATAGTTTATAGCTTTTTTAACTTTGGCAGTGAGCCACATAGGTTTTATGTTTAGCCTTTTAAACTTATTGCCCATGGGAATATACTTTGCAGTGAGTTCACAAACAGTCTTTTTGAAGAATTCCCATTTCTGTTCTGTGCCCATTGATGCCAATATTCCCTCCCAGTCTAAGTCCTGGAGAGTAGCCCTCATCCTTGGAAAATTTTCTCTATTGAAATTAGGTGTTTTTATCTTTCCCGTATGTGATTTTTGCTTACAACTAACATCAAATGAAATCATGTTATGGTCACTGCTACCCAGGTGTTCCTTTATCTGAACATTAGTAATATGCTCTGCATGGTTTGAGATTACCAGGTCCAACAGAGCATCATTCCTAGTTGGGGCCTCAATAAACTGGACCATAAAATTGTCCTGCAATAGGTTTATACATTTTTGCCCTTTAACTGTCCCAGCAGTTCCATTACTCCAGTCAATTTCTGGGTAGTTAAAATCCCCCATTATTATCACCGTCCCAGCCCTTGCAGCCCTTTCCATCTGTGCAAGGAGCTGAGTCTCCACCTCCTCATTAACATTGGGTGGTCTATAACAAACTCCAATGATTAACTTTGAACTACGCACATCTGTATGCAGTTCCACCCATAATGCTTCAGACTCATCCCACTCTCCATCCACCAGGTCCTCTTTCACACATAGAGACAGACCACTCCACCTTTCCTTTTTACCCTGTCTTTACTGTTTATCTCTATCGCCTACTGTTTATCTCTATCGCCTACTGTTCTAACCCCCCAATTTTTTGCAAAAAAGAGTACCTGTCACTACCTATTGCTATCATAGGGGATATTTACATTCCCTGAGATAACAATAAAAATGGTCAAAAAATAAATAAAAAATAGAAGGAACAGTTTAAAAATAAAAAAAGCAAAATAAATAAAAAAAAATAGCACCCCTGTCCCCCTTGCTCTTGCGCAAAGGCGAACGCAAGCGTCGGTCTAGCGTCATATGTAAACAGCAATTGCACCGCAGGTATCACCGTGAAGGTCAGATCGAGGGCAGTCATTTTAGCAGTAGACCTCCTCTGTAAATCTAATGTGGTAACCTGTAAAGGCTTTTAAAGGCTTTTAAAAATGTATGTAGTTTGCCGCCGCTGCGCGTTTGTGCGCAAATTTAAAGCATGTCGTGTTTGGTATCCATGTACTCGGCCTAAGATCCTTTTTTTATTTCATCAAACATTTGGGCAATATAGTGTGTTTTTAGTGCATTAACCACTTAAAGACCGCCCACTGTAAATATACGTCGGCAGAATTGCACCGACAGGCAGAATCACGTATATCTACGTGACTGCCTTTGTATAGTTGGGGGGTCCGATCGGACCCCCCTTCTTTACAGTGAGCGGCCGTTATTCGTTTGGGAGCGATCAAGGATGAGGGGACAGCCGTTCGATTTCGGCCACCCCCTCTCGATCGCTCCCAGCGAATCAAATCCTTCCCCTGCCTGTGTAATGTTTACACAGGCAGGAGGAAGTGATGTCATCTCTCCTGCGGCGCTCGCATATACCGAGCGCTGCACAGGAGAAGATGCAGGTTAGTGCACAAAACACTACACTGACACCAGGACACATAGGCACATAAATCGCCCCCCCCCAGATCACCCCCCAGCCCCCAGTCACAGTGTCACTGATTGCAGTGACCATTTATTTACTGATCACTGCAATCAGTGACATTTGTGACTGTAAAAGTGTCACTACATTTAGTTTTAGGTCCAGTGTAGCCCTCTAACCCCCCCAATAAAGGTTTAACCCCCTGATCGCCCCCCAGATAACCCTTTCACCCCCTAGCACCGCCGTCGCTAAGCGATCATTTTTCTGATCGCTGTCTTAGCGTCGGTGATGCAGATCGGTAGCCAGTAATTTTTTTTAGGTTCGCCGGAGGTTTTTATAGCGTCAGGTACCCCCATATATTACCTAATAAAGGTTTAACCCCCTTGATCGCCCCCCAGGTAACCCTTTCACCCCCTATCACCACTGTCGCTAAGCGATCATTTTTCTGATCGCTGTCTTGGCGTTGGTGATGCCGATCGGTAGCCAGTAATTTTTTTAGGTTCGCCGCAGGTTTTTATAGCGTCGGGTACCCCCATATATTACCTAATAAAGGTTTTAACCCCCTAATTGCCCCTAGTTAACCCTTTCACCAGTAATCACCATATAAGTGTTACGGGTGACGCTGGTTAGTTTGCTTTTTATAGTGTCAGGGCACCCGCCGTATATAACCCAATAAAGGTTTAACCCCCTGATGGCCCGGCGGGTGATATCAATTAGGTTTTAGCGTCAGAGAGGGTCTGCGTCACACCCCAGGCAGCGTCAGGTTAGTGCCAGTAGCGCTAACACCCACGCGTTAAACATACACCCCCCTTAGTGGTATAGTATCTGAACAGATCAATATCTGATCTGATCAGATCTATACTAGCGTCCCCAGCAGTTTAGGGTTCCCAAAAACGCAGTGTTAGCGGGATCAGCCCAGATACCTGCTAGCACCTGCGTTTTGCCCCCTCCGTCCAGCCCAGGCCACCCAAGTGCAGTATCGATCGATCACTGTCACTTACAAAACACAACACACATAACTGCAGCGTTCGCAGTGACAGGCCTAATCCCTGCGACTCCAGTGCTGTAGGAGGTGATTTCACCACCACAGTAAAAAAAAAAAAAGCATGTATGCGAAGCATTGGGGCAGCAGGGGCGGAGGAGCGATTTTGCTCCTAATGCCACGTACATACGGTCGAAATTCCGACGGAGGCTTGCCCGTGGAAAAGTCTGACCATGTGTACGCGGCATAACTTTTGCGGGAAGATGCCCCCATGCTTCGACATATATAAATGGTGCATGTATGCCCATCATTTAGAAGTGGGTGGATGAAGGGCGGTATTCTAATGGTGGGCATACCCACCGATCAATGAAATGAAAAAAAAGATTACAATACATGTCCAACCAGGACCAGCAACGTACTGGTATGTTGCTGGACTTTGAATGTTTATACCAGAATGATGCCTGTGGGTTTAGGTATCATCTTGGTATCATTCTTTTCAGCCAGCGGCCGGCTTTCATGTAAAAGCAAATCCTAGTGGCTAATTAGCCTCTGGACTGCTTTTACAAGCAGTGGGAGGGAATGTCCCCCCCCCCCCCCCGGATATAAAAAGCGCCATTGGGAAAGCATTTTTATCACACCGATCTTGGTGTGGTCAGATGCTTTGAGGGAAGAGGAAAGATCTAGGGTCCAATAGACCCCAGTTTTTTTCAAAAAAGAGTACCTGTCACTACCTATTGCTATCATAGGGGATATTTACATTCCCTGAGATAAAAATGATAAAAAATAAATAAATATGAAAGCAACAGTTTAAAAATAAAATAAAAAAGCAAAATTAATAATAAAAAAAAAAAAAAAAAAAAGCACCCCTGTCCTGCCCTGCTCTTGCCCAATGGCGAACGCAAGCGTCGGTCTGGCGTCATATGTAAACAGCAATTGCACCATGCATGTGAGGTATCTCCGCGAAGGTCAGATCGAGGGCAGTAATTTTAGCAGTAGACCTCCTCTGTAAATCTAACGGCGTAACCTGTAAAGGCTTTTAAAGGCTTTTAAAATGTATGTAGTTTGTCGCCAATGCGTGTTTGTGCGAAATTTTAAAGCTTGTCGTGTTTGGTATCTATGTTACTCGGCCTAAGATCATCTTTTTTATTTCATCAAACATTTGGGCAATATAGTGTGTTTTAGTGCATTAAAATTAAAAAAAAAGTGTATTTTTTCCCCCCAAAAATGCGTTTGAAACATCGCTGCGCAAATACTGTGTAGAAAAAAAAAATGCAACACCCACCATTTTAATCTGTAGGGCCTTTGCTTTAAAAATATATATATAATGTTTGGGGGTTCAACATAATTTTCTTGCAAAAAAAAATGTTTTCATGTAAACAAAAAGTGTCAAAAAGGGCTTTGTCTTCAAGTGGTTAGAAGAGTGGATGTAAGCTTCCTAATGTTGTGTATAAAATGCCAGAACAGTTCAAACCCCCCCCCAAATGACCCCATTTTGGAAAGTAGACACCCCAAGCTATATACTGAGAGGCATGTCGAGCCCATGGAATATTTTATATGTTGATACAAGTTGTGCCATCTGGGCATTCCATGGCCTCCGAAACTGTGATAGGCAGTGAGAAGTGAAATCAAAAATTTACACCCTTAGAAAGCCTGAAGGCGGTGCTTGGTTTTCGGGGGCCCGTACGCGGCAAGGCTCCCAAAAAGTCCCACACATGTGGTATCCCCGTACTCAGGAGCAGCAGCAAAATGTATTTTGGGGTGCAATTCCACATATAACCATGGCATGTGTGAGCAATATATCATTTAGTGACCACTTTTTGTAATTTTTATTCAATCACATGAGACGAAAAAAAAAAAATATTCAATGGGCTCAACATGCCTCTCAGCAATTTCCTTGGGGTGTCTACTTTCCAAAATGGGGTCATTTTGGGGGGGTGTTTTGTACTGCCCTGCCATTTTAGCACCTCAAGAAATGAGATAGGCAGTCATAAATTAAAAGCTGTGTAAATTCCAGAAAATGTACCCTAGTTTGTAGACGCTATAACTTTTGCGCAAACCAATAAATATACGCTTATTGACATTTTTTTTTTTACTAAAGACAAGACATGTGGCGGAATACATTTTGGCCTAAATGTATGACTAAAATTGAGTTTTATTCGATTTTTCTTATAACAAAAAGTAGAAAATATGTTTGTTTTTTTTCAAAATTTTCGGTCCTTGTTTCCATTTATATCGCAAAAAATAAAAATCGCACAGGCAATCAATACCATTAAAAGTAAGCTCTATTTGTGGGAAGAAAAGGACGCAAATTTAGTTTGGGTACAACATTGCATGTCCGCACA
>CM055118.1:963766285-963771285 GCA_029206835.1 Rana muscosa | reverse complement strand
CTCTCTCGCTCTCCCCCCCTCTCTCGCTCTCTCCCCTCTCTCGCTCTCTCCCCTCTCTCGCTCTCTCCCCTCTCTCGCTCTCCCCCCCTCTCTCGCTCTCCCCCCTCTCTCGCTCTCTCCCCTCTCTCGCTCTCCCCTCTCTCGCTCTCCCCCCTCTCTCGCTCTCCCCCCCTCTCTCCCCCCCTCCCCCCCTCTCTCTCCTCTCTATCTCCCCCTCTCTCTCTCTCCTCTCTCTATATCTCTCTCTCTCTTCTCTCTCTCTCTCTCTCTCCCCTCTCTCTATATCTCTCTCTCTCTCTCTCTCTCTCTCCCCCTCTCTCTATATCTCCCCCCCCCTCTCTCTCTCTCTCTCTCTCTCCCCTCTCTCAATATGGGAATATAGTTGGCTGCATATAGAGATTCCAATGATGCTGTCAATTTTACACCTAAATATTTCAATTCCTCTTTGCACCAAAGCAAAGGGGAATGCTGGCTGAACTGCCTGCTGTTCCTCTTTTGGAGTAAGATATATTTAAAATCTCCGATTTTGATATGGAAGACTGACATACTTTAAATTAACATATCTACTCAATTCCTTTAATACAATTGGTATTGTTGTCCTAGGGTTAGAAATGTAAAATAGAACATCGCCTGCATATTTTATACTCCTTGTCCCCTACTCTTACTCCTCATAATCCTAATTTTTCCGGATTGCGGCTAACTGGTTTCAGTGCCAGTACAAAATAACGTGGGTGAGAGGGGGCAGCCCTGCCTTGTACCATTAAACAGTTCCAGGGATGGAGAGAGGGTTCCATTTATCCTAATTTTAGCTGTTGGATGGAAGTAGCATGTAGATATCCATCGCATCATCCTTTCTCCTATTGCTAGGTGACTCAAGGTTCCCAGCATGAATCCCCAGTCTACTCTGTCGAAGGCCTTTTCGGCATCTACTGACAGCACGATTGGGGGCCCCACTCTTTCGCCTCATGTATCAATAACAGACTTGAGAGGGTTGTCTTTCCCCTCCCTCCTGCTACGAACCCCACCTGGTCACTATGAATCCATTGTGGGAGGAATGGTTGTAACCTTCCCGCAATTAATTTGGTGAAGATTTTTTATATCGGTATTCAATAATGATATCGGTCTATAGCTACCTGGTACTGTTGGGTCCTTACCTTCCTTTCCTTTACTATTAGGGTTATATAAGCCAACAGTGCCTCTTCCCTTAGGTTGCCAGTGCATTCAGGTATTCACATAGTTTGGGGATCAATAATTTTTGGAACCTTTTATAGTACACAATAGAGTGCCCATCAGGGCCAGGGCTCATCCCCGTGGCCATTTCTTTAATTGCTCCAAGTACTTCTTTCTGCCTAATTGGTGCTTCTAAAAGCGCCAACTCCTCCTTAGGCACCGCTGGAAGGTCTAGGCCCTGCAGGTACTCTTGTATTTTTTCTCTACTCCCCCCATTTCCTTCTTTATGTCCTACGTTATAAAGCTGACTGTAGTACAAATGAAAGACCTCGGCTATTTCGGGGGATGAGTGCACTATTTCTCAATAATTAAAAATTTAAGCTATAAAAGATGCATTTTTTTTTTTTTTTTTTTTTCCTTACTGCTTTTGCTAACCATTTCCCAGACTTCTTGCCCCACTGATGCCTCTCTTTATCCACCATGTGATAAGCCTGTTCCCCCACGCTGGAGGCTAGCTTGACCCGGAAGACGCGGGGTGTCTTTTCCGGGGTGGGATGACGTCGTGGACGTGCGCCCGGGGACCTGGTCCGACCCCTTAAAGGCGTAGGGAGATCACACATGGACGCGGCTGCAGACGACCGTATCGGACTCAACACGATTCCAGGATGCAGGAGGAGGATGAGATACCATCAGCCCAGGCTCCGGGAGGCGAAAGCACCAGCAGGATGCAGGTAGGCACCAGTGGGCGACCTTTGTATCCATTTAAATGGGGCAGCAGCTAGATGGTGATGGTGCACTAGCAAGCTGGGACTTACCAGGGGGTTACTGGTGTCACTGGGTGTGCACTTAAGTAATGTTATGGTGGAGTGTATTGTTTCTCACCGCCATGGGTCCCCCTGTGTTTGTTTTTTTTCTTTTGGCAGGTGAAACCGCCTAAAGAGCCAAAGTCAACTCCCAGAAAGCGTTGTTAACGGTGTACTACCAAGATGCCCTTGGATTACACTGAACCGCTATGCCAAATTTGCATTGACAGACTGGTCAAAACAGTCAGATGCAGTTCATGCAAAGATTTTTTGGATCCGTGAGGGATGATATTGCTAACACCTTTTTCTTTCTCGTACATCACGGGACACAGAGCGGCATAGTCATTACTATGTGGGTTATAGATACCTTCAGATGCTGGCACTGGCAACTTCCAAAACCGGAAGTACCCTCCCCTATATAAGCCCCTCCCATCCGGGAGTACCTCCGTTTTTTGCCAGTGTCTAAGGTGTTGGCCAAGAAGTAACATGTGTTTTTCACTGAGCTTGCGTACAGGTTCTTTTGGGCCTCAGTAAGCTATTCCGGATCCGACCAAAAAAGCTTCATAGCTAAACGGTCGGTACCCGGGCCTTGCAAGAGAAGAGCAAGGTTTTGCCTGTAATGCCTCTCTTAGGAGGGCTGGACCCTGGGATCCAGAGCTCTGGTCATACCACGACCAAGATGTTTTCTGTGCAGGGTGCTATACAGGTCCAGGGCATAACGTTAGGTTATATGTGTCTCCAGGATGCCCATTTGGCCCATGACATCATCCAAACAAGCCCAACATATCAGACAAAGGGGATGGGCCAGACATGTTGGTGCCACAGTATCAACGGCACAAAGCCATCCTATGTAATGCAACCCAGAACTCGGTGCTAAATGTGTAAAGCATGGTTATATAAACATGGCTACTAACCAAATATGGCAAAAGTGACCTAATAATGCATCGATCTAGGGTGCAGAAACCCCGCCCAGATGCAAAGGAAAAAAATCCATAGCCTGCTTCTCCGCCGCCGTGATATGCGTCCCACTAGGTATGGCCGTCACTTCGGACTTTATATACGTAATCACACCGGAAGCGACTGAGCCAAGTGCGGCTCAACCGACGTTACTTCCGGCGCAGGTGCCCCTGTAGGAGCGCATGTGCTCCGACTCTAACAATGTCGGAGACCGCAATGGAAGGCGGTGCGCACAGCGCCCTCTGCCTGCCAAAGGAGCTAGGGCAGACAGAGGAGAAAACAGCATTCTCGTCCACCAGGGGCACCCAAACGCTCCCCATGTACACACAAGCTGCAAAAAAACAACAGTGATACAAACAATACACAACATAATAAACGTCTCTCAAAAGAAACAAAAAATTACATTTACAATACCTTTTTTCCAATAATTTTGGAATTTCCCATATGGTCCTACACAAATAGGCAGCAAAAGCAGACCCTGTGAGTCCCCCTGAGACATTTCACCTCTACAGAAATGGTTTAAAGGAAAGCGCTGTATTCATTCCTGGGGGCCTGATTGCCTTTTGGTTATAGATCCAGTTTATGCTCCAGTTGTAGGATCTTATCAAAATCGCTGTTGGGGAATTACTTCTAGAGCAAAAATTGAGATAACCGAAGGGTCATAGCTGTGGTTAAGGCCTACATGTTTGCATATTGGCGCGTAAGGAGACCAACAGTGAGATCATAAAGGTGATCCTGTATTCTTCTAGCAAATGTGCGTTTATTTTTCCTGATATAAAATGCACCACATATGCAAGTTGCCAAATATACCTCACCCACAGTGCATCAAAGCATATGACCTGGATTTGAGATGGCCACCTCTGGGCAATGGACAGATGTCACCCTCCCTAATCCAAGGACACTGATCACAGCTGCCACATCTGTACGTACCTACGGCTCCCACCAGAGGTTCTGGAGGCGAGTAGTTGCTATTGTACCAAGTTATCCCTGATTGAGTGAGATCTCATATAGACTATTTCTCGACGGCTCAACTACATATATTTTGAAATTACAGGGTTCAAAATATGTGTTGAGCTATCTCTATTTCTACTATTATCCTCTACTGTTTATCTCTATCTCCTACTGTTACATAGTTGGTCAGGTTGAAAAAAGACACAAGTCCATCCAGTTCAACCATAAAAAAAAAATATTGTACAATCCATATACCCAATTCTATACCCACAGTTGATCCAGAGGAAGGCAAAAAACCTCAGCAGAGCATGATCCAATTTGCTACAGCAGGGGAAAAAAATTCCTTCCTGATCCCCCGAGAGGCAATTGGATATTCCCCGGATCAACTTTACCTATATGTCAGTACCCAGTTATATTATGTACATTTTAAGAAAGTATCTAGGCCCTTCTTAAAGCAATCTACTGAGCTGGACAGAACCACCTCTGCAGGGAGTCTATTCCACATTTTCACAGCTCTTACTGTGAAGAAACCTTTCCGTATTTGGAGGTGAAATCTTTTCCTCTAGACGCAAAGAGTGCCCCCTTGTCCTTTGTGTTGACCGTAAAAGTGAATAACTCAACACCAAGTTCACTATATGGACCCCTTATATATTTGTACATGTTGATCATATCCCCCCTTAATCTCCTCTTCTCAAGAGTGAATAAATTCAGTTCCTCTAATCTTTTTCCTCATAGCTGAGCTCCCCCATGCCTCTTATCAGTTTGGTTGCCCTTCTCTGCACCTTCTCCAGTTCCCCAATATCCTTTTTGAGAACTGGGGCCCAAAACTGAACTGCATATTCCAAATGAGGTCTTACTAATGATTCGTACAGGGGCAAAATGATCGCTCTCGCTCTCTCTCTCTTACCTCTCAATACAAGAAAGGACTTTGCTCGCTTTGGAAACCGCAGCTTGGCATTGCATGCCATTATTGAGCTTATCTACCAAAACCCCCAGATCCTTCTCCACTACTGATCCCCCCAGTTGTACTCCCCCTAGCATGTATGATGCATTCATATTCTTAGCCCCAAGGGCATAATTTTACATTTATCAACATTAAACATCATCTGCCACATAGTC
>CM055118.1:960204579-960452079 GCA_029206835.1 Rana muscosa | reverse complement strand
ATTCTCCACTCCTGGAATGAATACCGCAGATATGGCTGGGACATATCTTTCTGCCCATTTCAGGATGTAATTTACTTCCCTCTGGGCTGCACGACTCCTGGTGCCCCCCTGATGATTGATATATGCCACTGCTGTGGCATTGTCTGATTGAATTCTGACAGGGGACCCTTGGAGTTTGGATGTCCATGCTACTAGGGCATACCGGGCTGCTCGTATCTCTAAGAGATTGATGGGCAGGGCCTTTTCTGCATCCGACCATCTGCCCTGGAGAGACTATTGCTCCAGTACTGCTCCCCAGCCTATAAGGCTGGCATCTGTAGTGACCACCTTCCAAGAAATCAGACTGAAGGATTTCCCTTTTTCCAGATTCTGGGGAACCAACCACTAACGGAGGCTCTTGCGAACGGAAGGGGACAAGGACATTGTAAGTCTAGGGCCTGAACTTTTTTGTTCCAGGCTGACAGTATGGCCCCTTGCAAATTCCTTGAATGGAATTGACCGTAGGGTACTGCTTCGAATGATGCCACCATTTTTCCCAGCAGCCTTATGCACAGGCGTATGGACGGCTGTCTTTTTTGTACCTACTAAGTGGATCAAATCTTTCAAAGACAACACCTTTCCTCGAGGCAAGAATATTTTTCTCTGGCCTGAATCCAACCTTAGCCCCAAGTATTCCAGACTTTTGACTGGTTTTTAGGGCTGACTTGTCTCGGTTGATAATCCAACCGTGAGATTCCAGATACTTGATTGTCTTGTGAACGACCACGTCTAGTTTTTTCACTGAGTGGTCTATCAGCAACAAGTCATCTAGATATGCCATTATCATTACACCTTGTGTTCTTAGATTGGCCAATAAAGGGCCAGAATTTTTGTAAACACTCGTGGTGCTGTGGCCAAACCGAAGGGTAAGGCTCTGAACTGAAAATGGCGCCCTTCTACTGCAAAGCGTAGAAACTTTTGGTAGACTGGAAAGATGGGAATGTGCCAATAAGCATCTTTGATGTCGATCGCGGCTAACCAATCCTCCCCTTGTAGGGCAGTGGCCACCGATCGGATCGACTTCATCGGAAAGTCCTGATATACAGGAATTTGTATAGCCCTTTTAGAATTAATATGGGCCTCCCGTCCGCGTTTGCTTCGGGACTGTAAAGAGGTTTGAGTAAAACCCGAACCCTCATTCTTCCAGGGGAACCTCCATAATTACTCCTTGGAGCAATAGTTGTTCTAGTGCCAACAGGAGGGACTCTCTCTTCCGGGGATCCCTTGGCACGTTTGACCTCAAAAATGGGAAGGAGGAGAGTCTCTTAACTCCAATCTGTATCCCAAACATACTGCGGAGAGCACCTATCTGTCTTGATCGTGTCCCGCCAGGTCTCTTGCGAACAACTGGAGTCCTCCCCCCACCCGACTGAGTGGGGGCAACCCTTCAATGAATTTAACTTTGGGGGAGGTTTTGTACCTCCCCTGACCCAGGGTTTCTCATTACCCTGCTATTGTCCCTGTTTTTTACCCCCGGGAATTGACCGAGGAGGCCGTCGGAACTGTTACACAGCCGATGCCCCAGGGACTGGAGAAGCAGGCCTCTTAAAGAGGGACCTCTAACTCTGCTTTTAACCGGCAAGAGCGTATTTTTACCGCTGGAAATTTTCTGGATATATTTGTCCAGGTTTTCCCTGAATAAGCGTTCACCATGAAATGGGACGCTAACCAGCCATTCCTTACAGGGAGCTTCAGCAGACCAGTTTTTGAGCCATAGAAGCCTACGCATATGTACTATAGACAGCGTAAGGCGGGAGGCCTGATGGACTGAATCCTTTATGGCGTCAACCGCAAAGCCTAAGGCTCTAGGTAGATCAGCTAGGGCAAGGCCTGCTGATCTGTCAAGTCCCTCAAGACCTGTTTTAACTGATCCTTCACTGCTTAGCAGACCCCAATAGCTGCTACTGCTGGTTGTGTCACCAAGCTTGCTGTAGAAAGAAGCAGACTTTCATAAGGACTCCAATCTTTTATCTATTGGGTTCTTGAACATTTGGACATTATCCACTGGACATGTCAGTGATTTATACATACAAGAGATGGCTGCGTCCACTGTAGGGACCTTCCATTTTTTTTTTTTTTTTTTGATGAACTTATCCTCCATGGGATAGACCACCGGAAATCTCTTGGGGGAATAAATATTTTCTCAGGATGTTCCCAATCCTGGTAAATAAGCCCTTTCAGTAAAGGGTGAAGTGGAAAAGAACAGACAGTCTGGGGGCTTCTAGCGACCCCAACGAGGATACAGTAGTGGTTGATGGTTCCGCAAGGTGCATTTTAAATGCCGATCGGACCATGTTAGTCAGAGACTGAACCCATAATCTTTCAGCTTGAGCTGCTGAGAAAGGTTCCTCCACTGTTGATTCCTCTATAACAGAATCAACCTCATCCTGATCCCCTTCAGGCAGGTCGATCCCTGTATGGGACTGTTGCTCTGCTAACAGGCACTCTGAAGGAGGAGACGGAGATCGGCGTGCTTTCCCTGACAGGGAGGCAGCGATCAATGTTGACAATCTCTCTCTAATCCTCCCAGAGCTGAGGAAAAAACCTCCTGTTACATACACAGGAGCAGGTGAACTGAGGACACCCACAGTACAAAGTACCCCTGCGGGGTCTCTACGGTCACTTACCTCTGAACTTCAAGGGAGACTGGTTCAGCAGAAGCATGCCCAAGATCCTCAGAGCCCGATGAGACCCCCTTCGCTTCCTGGAAGATTCAGTTCCGGAGCTTCTGGACGGCATATTCCTAAGCCTAAAGCTGAGGTATTCCAGCCGTAATACACCACTTTTACTGAGAATAGTCTAGCACAATTGCTGCTATATCACAGTTGGTGTCTACTAAAGTGCCTTTCTAGGGGATGCCTGCATCAACCGCCTCTGTGTGCCTTTATCTGTTGCTAGCTCTGTCTGTGCATCAATAGCCAGCTATAATGTGCTTTAAAACACGCTGGACGCCCGCACATGCGCAGTAGCGCCGCGGCGCACACCTGAGCGTCATCCACCCGCTCCGCCCCTTTTTTCAGATCGCCTCTATGAATAGAGGCGCGTGCACGCGCACGCGCGCGGGCACGTGCGCCTTTTTTTAAAAACAATAAAGGAGCTAGATGGGAGCCAGGGCCCCCCTTTGCCGCAGGGCCCGGGGATGGATGAGCGCAGCAACAGGGCAGAGGAGACAGCTTCCCAGCAGAGAACATACCAACTGCCTGGATTTGATTCTGGAAGAAAAAAATCCACATTACAAGAAAAAGAACCATAGCGGCCTCTAGTGTCTAACACAGGTACCGCGGTCTTACTTTTTTTTTTTTTTTTTTTCTTGCCTACTATTAAAATTTTTACATTTTCTCAGTAGTAACAGGCATACACAGAATATTAGCGGGAATACCTTAGGTAACAGGCAGAAAGACAAAATAGGCTTGGGGGTCCCTCAATAGAACCAAGTTCCCGAGGGCCCCCACTTACCTTTTCCTCGCCGCAGGACTTTGTTTGGTCCACAGAAGCCCAAACTTCACCTATCACGGCAGGCATTGTAATCAAACCTTCAGGGACCGGGTTCCCAAGGATTCCACTCCCCTGGACCTGTATAGCACCCTGCACAGAAAACATCTTGGTCGTGGGTATGACCAGAGCTCTGGATCCCAGGGTCCAGCTCTCCTAAGAGAAGCATTACAGGCAAAACCTTGCTCTTCTCTGCAAGGCCCGGGTACCGACCGTTTAGCTATGAAGCTTTTTTGGTCGGATCCGGAATAGCTTACTGAGGCCCAAAAGAACCTGTACGCAAGCTCAGTGAAAAACACGTTTCTTCTTGGCCAACACCTTAGACACTGGCAAAAAACTGAGGTGCTCCCGGATGGGAGGGGCTTATATAGGGGAGGGTACTTCCGGTTTTGGAAGTTGCCAGTGCCAGCACCTGACGGTATCTATATAACCCATTAGTAATGACTATGTCGCTCTGTGTCCCGTGATGTACGAGAAAGAAATAGATAAAGCTGATGGAGAGGGAACATGGGATAGGGACATGGAAACATGTCCACTGAGACCACAACTTCTGCCAGACAGGCCCAAACCTCGGGCAGAATCCAACTGAAATTTTTGGATACAGATGAAGGCATTGAGTGCTTTGGGATCCAGAATGACATGTCTTTATTTCATACTGTGAACAGGTTTAAAACCGAGAGGTTCAAGTGGTCCACCATGCTAGCTCAGCATCGACACCACCAATGAAAATGGGATTACGGGTTACATCCTGTGTCTGTGCAAATGCATCCGTTTGGCTGCACTGTTGTCAGGTATTAGGTTTCTCAAGTTTAAGAGTCAGGTTGTAATTCCTCTAAACTAAGAGGGGGAAGGTGCAGTAGAACTATGTGCAGCAGCTGAATCTCACAGGGATGCAAGTAAGACCAAATCTTCTCAAAAGGACAATTCAGAAGAAGGATAGGATCACTTCTGGAACCTTTATGACTAGGAAGGCCATCCAAAGTCTGGTCTAACAAACAGAGGCAAGCAGACCAGAAAAGATTCTATAAGCATAGCATAGTGAGTCAGGCAAACCGTGAACTCACTTTCTGCTATCAGACATGTTGGAATTAAGGAACAGTCCAGAGAAGATCACATGTGGTATAAATTTATACTTATCCATCATGTCATACCATCAGGGAGGTGTGTGATTGGCCCCAAATGTAATCTGCAGCAGAACAACGACCCCACACAGCCAATGTCATTAAGAACTATCTTCAGCGTAAAGAACAAGGAGTCCTGGAAGTGATGGTTTGGCTCCCACAGAGCCCTGATCTCAACATCAAGTCTGTCTAAATATTGATTTGAATTTCTCTTCTGTTCATTTACTTTCCATTTTGTTAATTGATAAAAAAAAAAAACCTATTCACATTTCAATTTCTGTAAACATTCTTAATTTACAGCATTTTTTTCACACCTGCCTGAAACTTTTGCACAGTACTGTATGTCCCATATGATCACTAGCTGGGCACACAGCAGACAAACCCTGAGGTTTGCATTTTGAAGTGCCATTTTCAACATTTATATATACAGTTTCACAGTTGCTTCAAACAGAACCTGAGGTGTATGAACATCAAAAACAACCTACAAAGGTCACCAATTCCAGATCTTGAGCTATATAGACAGACATCCAAAATGTGTATAATTGTATATAATCATGTTAATAATTGTACTTGGATACTTCAACCTTCTGAGCTACACTTGGTTGTCTGGTCTTTTGCTGCATGCCTCTGTTCTGACTGTCCTGACCTGATCAGCTGGTACATGCCACACTGCTGACCATTGTCATCCCTTCTACACTGTGTTGATGGTTACTCATTCTCAGGTTCGATGTCACTGCTGACATAGGGTACTGCACTCATTTGTTCTGTCTGGCTGCCAGGCTGGGCTTGTCAAACTGAGAGCCCCTCATCCCCAGAATCACCATCACGCTTGATAGCAGGTATGGTGCAAAATCACTGTCTGCTTGTTGGCCCTTGCCCTCTAAATTGTCTGTTCTTCAACCTCTAAATCAGAGCTGGAGAACCTCTGGGCTAGTGTTGCCGATCGTCCCCTAGGCAGCCATTCATCTCCAGATTCCTCCCCACTGCTGCTCTCCACCAAAATGGTGCATGCTTGCTCTGCCATGTAAAGCTGCTTTGTCCTAATTAAATAATTTTTTTGAAAGGCTAAAAATAAACTAAACCTAATTATGATCTTTTTTTTTTTTAATAGACTGAATAAGGAGTTAATTAAAATGAACAACAAGTTAACCACTTAACGACCGCCCACTGTAATTATACGTCAGCAGAATGGCACGGACAGACACAATCACGTGCTGGTACGTGACTGCCTTCGTATAGTTGGGGGGTCCGATCGAACCCCCCTTCTATACAGTGAGTGGTGGTTATTTGTTGGGGAGCGATCCGTAATGAGGGGACGGCCGTTCGATTCCGGCCACCCCCTCGCGATTGCTCCCGGCGAATGAAAACCTTCCTCTGCCTGTGTAATGTAAACACAGGCAGAGGAAGTGATGTCATCTCTCCTCGTGGCGGTCTTTTCGATCCGGCGCGAGGAGAGAAGACATCTCACAGTAAGTGCACCAACAGCCCACTGACACCAGTACACGTAGGCACACTTTTCACCCCCCAGTCACCCCCAGATCACCCCCCCAAATCACCCCCAGTCACAGTGCACCGTTTACAGTGATCATTTTTTTACTGATCACTGCAATCAGTGTCATTTGTGAAAGTAAAAAGTTGCAGGGCAGTTAGGTTTAGGCCCCTTTAGGTCCAGGGTAGCCCCCTAACCCCCCCCCCATATAAAGGTTTAACCCCTTGATCGCCCCCCAGGTAACCCTTTCACCCCTTAACGCCAGTGTCACTAAGCGATCATATTTCCGATCGCTGTATTTAGTGCCGGTGGTGCCCTAGATAGGCAGTTATTTTTAGTTTCGCCGCAGGTTTTTATAGCGTCAGGTACCCCCATATATTATTTTAACCCCCTGATTGCCCCTAGAGTTAACCCTTTCACCAGTGATCACTGTATAAGTTTTACTGGTGACACTGGTTAGCCAGTTAGTTATTTAGTTATTTAGCTTACCCGTCAGGTTTTTATATAGCGTCAGGTACCCCCATATATAACCTAATAAAGGTTTTAACCCCCTGATTGCCCCTAGTTAACCCTTTCACCAGTGATCACCATATAAGTTTTACGGGTGACGCTGGTTGGTTAGTTTGCTTTTTATAGCATCAGGGCACCCGCCGTATATAACCCAATAAAGGTTTAACCCCCTGATCGCCCGGCGGCTGATATCAATTAGGTTTTAGCGCCAGAGAGGGTCTGCGTCGCCCCAGGCAGCGTTAGGTTAGTGCCAGTAACGCTAACACCCACGCGCAAAGCATACACCTCCCTTAGTGTTATAGTATCTCAACAGATCAATATCTGATCTGATCAGATCTATACTAGCGTCCCCAGCGGTTTAGGGTTCCCAAAAACGCAGTGTTAGCGGGATCAGCCCAGATACCTGCTAGCACCTGCGTTTAGCCCCTCCGCCCAGCCCACCCAAGTGCAGTATCGATCAATCACTGTCACTTACCAAACACAACACACATAACTGCAGCGTTCGCAGAGACAGTCCTGATCCCTGCGATCGCAAACAGTTTTTTTTTTTGAAGCGTTTGATACATTTGCTGACAGTCAGGTGCTTTTTTACCTGTGAATCTTACTAGTGTACCCCTAAATTTAGAGCCCAAAATGGCAAAACGAAGGTACACTAGTAAAGAGGCCTACGAGATTCTGAGCATGACAGATTCAGGCTCAGAATATCTTCCCGTAGAAGACAGTGAAGTCAGCGGCTCCATGTCAGATAGCTCTGACGACGAAGATGAGGTCCCTGCTAAGGTCAGGCGTACCAGATCCCGATCTTCTGAGGTTGTTGAGGAGCAAGAACCGCAGGTCTCTCGTATCATGGAGCAGAGTAGTACTAGCGCCGCTATTCCTTTTGGTGAATTGGCAAGCACCAGCGGCCTAGTACAGCCTGGGCGTACATCCAGCACTGCAGTATCACGTGGTGACGTGGCGAGTCCCATAAGTGCAGTTCAAGCTGGCAAGCACAAGTAGTGTCCCGCTGCCACCAAGAAGACAAAGGCAGGCCCGTCGTGCCCATCCTGCAGAATTCGCCTATCCTGATTGGGTCCCCACCACTTCTGCAGAACCCGTACTTCCCCCATTCACTGCCCAACCCGGTATTCAGGTGGAAACAGCTGATTTTATGCCAATTGATTTTTATTCGCGGTTTTTCACGGAAGATCTCTATAGATCTATTGTGGACCAGAGTAATTTATATGCTGGTCAATTCATCGCCGCTAGTCCCCAGTTGCCTTCCATTGCCAAAGATTGGAAACCAATTACGGTTTCCGAATTTAAGACCTTTCTGGGCCTTTCCCTCAACATGGGCACACATAAATTCCCGTCATTGCGTGCTTATTGGTCCACGCACCCAATTGACCACATGCCCGTGTTCTCTGCCTCCATGCCCAGGACACGATACGAGCAGATTTTGCGGTTCATGCACTTCAACGACAATGAACTTTGTCGTCCACGTGGAGACCCTGAATACGACCGCCTCTACAAAATTCGGCCCCTCATAAACCACTTCAACAAACGTTTTGCAGCCTTGTTTATTCCCGATCAAGTTGTCTGCGTTGACGAGTCCCTGATAAAATTTTCTGCCCGCTTGTCTTTCAAGCAGTACCTTTCCAGCAAGCGTGCCAGATACGGGGTCAAGCTCTATAAGTTCTGTGACAGGGCAACAGGCTATGTATGGAGCTTTACGGTTTATGAGGGAAAAGATAGTCAGGTTGAGCCGGTCAACTGCCCGGATTACATAGGGAGCGCTGGCAAGATAGTGTGGAAATTGGTGTCACCCTTATTCGGAAAGGGGTACCACTTGTATGTGGACAATTATTACACGAGCGTGCCACTGTTTAGTCACTTGTTTGATCATCAGATTGGAGCATGTGGCACCGTGCGACCTAATCGCCGGGGCTTTCCCCAGCGGCTTGTAGATGCCCGTCTTAGGCTGGGGGAGAGAGCCTGCGTGAAGTGTAATAACTTGCTCGCTATGAAGTGGAGGGATAATAAGAATGTTTTCCTTCTTACCTCCCTTCATGCAGACACGACAGTCCAAATTCCTACGGCGACTGGTGTTGTGGAGAAACCCCTCTGTGTCCACGAAGATAACAAAAAAATGGGAGGGGTGGACCTCAACGACCAGTTGTTGGCGCCGTATCTAATTAACCGTAAGGCGAGACGCTGGTACAAAAAAGTGTCTCTATCCTTATTCCAATTGGCTTTGCTGAACGCTCATGTGCTATACAGAGCTTCAGGCGGGACTTTATCTCTTCTAAAATTCCAGAATGAGATAGTCACAGAACTCCTGTATCCAGGCGGTTCTGCACCTCACCATCCCCAACAAAATGCAGTAAGCCGGCTGCATGAGAGGCATTATCCGTATGTCCTCCAGAGTACCCCTACCCAACGAACCCCCCAAAAAAGATGTGTCTGTAGCAAGCGCGGATTTAGGCGTGACACCCGTTGTTTTTGTCCACTCTGTCCTGACAATCCTGGTCTTTGCATTGGTGAATGTTTTGAACGCTTCCACTCAAAAGTGAAGTTTTAGCGTAGGGTACAGCATTTCACAGACTAGGACACACTTACACAGGGTCTCCCAAGATGCCATCGCATTTTGAGAGACCCGAACTATTACGGTTGTTAAAGTTACAAAAAAAAGTGTAAAAAAGAAAAAAACGTAAAAACAAAAAATCTCCTCTCTCTCTCTCTCTCTCTCTCTCTCTCTCTTTTTCAGGTGCGCCATTCAGCTGCAGCGCAGAATTATTTATCTTGACAGCAACAGCGTTTGCTCCCACGATACATAAAGCCGTGACTCCAGTGCTGTAGGAGGTGATTTCACCACAGTTAAAAAAAAAAGAGCATATATGCCGAAGCATGGGGGCAGCAGGGATGGAGGAGCGATTTTGCTCCTAATGCCGCGTACATACGGTCGAAATTCCGACAGAGGCTTGCCCGTGGAAAAGTCCGACCGTGTGTACGCGGCATAACTTTTTTGCGGGAGGATGCCCCCATGCTTCGGCATATATATATTTTAGGCACAGGTTGCGTTAAAAAAATGTTTTGTCTTTTACTAGTTTTTTTTTTTGGTATTTGCTTTGCAGGTATGGTAAGGTCTTACTGTTGTACTGTAATGTTACTTTGTTTTAATGTTAACCATCATTTGCTTAGCAGGTACGCCATTCAGTTGCAGCGCGGATCTATTTATCTTGACAGCAACAGTGTTTGCTCCCACGATACATAAAGCCGTGACTCCAACGCTGTAGGAGGTGATTTCACCACCACAGTTAAAAAAAAGAGCATATATGCCGAAGCATGGGGGCAGCAGGGGCGGAGGAGCGATTTTGCTCCTAATGCCGCGTACATACGGTCGAAATTCCGACGGAGGCTTGCCCGTGGAAAAGTCAGACCGTGTGTACGCAGCATAACTTTTTTGCGGGAGGATGCCCCCATGCTTTGGCATATATAAATGGTGCATGTATGCCCATCATTAGAAGTGGGTGGATGAAGGGAGGTATTCTAATGGTGGGCATACCCACCGATCAATCTCTTTTTTTCGTTCAGCCAACAGGCTGCATGAAAAAAGAAGATTACAATACATGTCCAACAAGGACCAGCAACGTACTGGTATGTTGCTGGACTTTGAATGGTTATACCAGATTGATGCCTGTGGGTTTAGGTATCATCTTGGTATCATTCTTTTCAGCCAGCGGCCGGCTTTCATGTAAAAGCAATCCTAGCAGATAATTAGCCTCTAGACTGCTTTTACAAGCAGTGGGAGGGAATGCCCCCCCCCCGGATTTAAACGGCGCCATTGGGAAATTATTTTATCACACCGATCTTGGTGTGGTCAGATGCTTTGAGGGCAGAGGAAAGATCTAGGGTCTAACCCCCCAATTTTTCAAAAAAAAAAAAAAAGAGTATCTGTCACTGCCTATTGCTATCATAGGGGATATTTACATTCCCTAAGATAACAATAAAAATGGTAAAAAAAATATGGAAGGAACAGTTTAAAAATAAAATAAAAAAGCAAAATAAATAATAAAAAAAATAAAAAAGCACCCGTCCCCCCCTGCTCTTGCGCAAAGGCGAACGCAAGCGTCGGTCTAGCATCATATGTAAACAGCAATTGCACCATGCATGTAAAGTATCACCGCGAAGGTCAGATCGAGGGCAGTAGATTTAGCAGTAGACCTCCTCTGTAAATCTAATGTGGTAACCTGTAAAGGCTTTTAAAAATGTATGTAGTTTGTCGCCGCTGCGCGTTTGTGCGCAATTTTAAAGCATGTCGTGTTTGGTATCCATGTGCTCGGCCTAAGATCATCTTTTTTATTTCATCAAACATTTGGGCAATATAGTGTGTTTTAGTGCATTAAAAATAAAAAGTGTGTTTTTTCCCCCAAAAAATGCGTTTCAAAAATCGCTGCGCAAATACTGTGTGGGAAAAAAAAAATGCAACACCCACTATTTTAATCTGTAGGGCCTTTGCTTTAAAAAAATATATAATGTTTGGGGGTTCAACGTAATTTTCTTGCAAAAAATAAATAAATGTTTTCATGTAAACAAAAAGTGTCAGAAAGGGCTTTGTCTTCAAGTGGTTAGAAGAGTGGATGATGTGTGACATAAGCTTCCTAATGTTGTGCATAAAATGCCAGGACAGTTCAAACCCCCCCCCCCCCAAATGACCCCATTTTGGAAAGTAGACACCCCAAGCTATTTCCTGAGAGGTATGTTGAGTATTTAGCAGATCTCGCTTTTTGTCACAAAGTTTTGAAAATTGAAAAAAGAAAAAAAAAAAATTTACTTTATTTTCAAAAACAAATGAGAGCTGTAAAATACTCACCATGCCTCTCAGCAAATAGCTTGGGGTGTCTACTTTCCAAAATGGGGTCATTTGTGGGGGTTTTGTGCTATCTTGGCATTTTATGGCCTTCAAAACTGTGATAGGTAGTGAGGAGTGAAATCAAAAATGTACGCCCTTAGAAATCCTGAAGGCGGCGCTTGGATTTGGGGCCCCGTACGTGGCTAGGCTCCCAAAAAGTCCCACACATGAGGTATCCCCGTACTCAGGAGAAGCAGCAGAATGTATTTTGGGGTGTAATTTCACATATGCCCATGGCATGTGTGAGAAATATATAATTTAGTGACAACTTTTTGTACATTTTTTTTTTTTCTTTTTGTCATTATTCAATCACTTGGGACAAAAAAAAAAAATATTCAATGGGCTCAACATGCCTTTCAGCAAATAGCTTGGGGTGTCTACTTTCCAAAATGGGGTCATTTGGGGGGGTTGTGTGCTATCTTGGCATTTTATGTCCTTCAAAACTGTGATAGGTAGTGAGGAGTGAAATCAAAAATGTATGCCCTTAGAAATCTTGAAGGCGGTGCTTGGTTTTTGGGGCCCCGTACGCGGCTAGGCTCCAAAAAAGTCCCACACATGTGGTATCCCTGTACTCAGAAGCAGAAAAACGTATTTTGGGGTGCAATTCCACATATAACTATGGCATGTTTGAGCAATATATCATTTAGTGACAACTTTTTGTACATTTTTATCATTATTCAATCATTTGGGACAAAAAAAAAATATTCAATGGGCTCAACATGCCTCTCAGCAAATAGCTTGGGGTGTCTACTTTCCTAAATGGGGTCATTTGGGGGGGTTTTGTGCCATCTTGGCATTTTATGGCCTTCAAAACTGTGATAGGTAGTGATAGGTAGTGAGGAGTAAAATCAAAAATTTATGCCCTTAGAAATCTTGAAGGCGGTGCTTGGTTTTTGGGGCCCCGTACGCGGCTAGGCTCCAAAAAAGTCCCACACATGTGGTATCCCCGTACTCAGGAGAAGCAGCAGAATGTATTTTGGGGTGTAATTTCACATATGCCCATGGCATGTGTGAGCAATATATCATTTAGTGACAACTTTGTGCAAAAAAAAAAAAAAGTTTGTCATATTCCCGCAACTTGTGTCAAAATATAAAATATTCCATGGACTCAACATGCCTCTAAGTAAATAGCTTGGGGTGTCTAGTTTCCAAAATGGAGTCATTTGGGGGGGGGGGGGGGTTTTGTGCTATTTTGGCATTTTATGGCCTTCGAAACTGTGATAGGTAGTGAGGAGTGAAATCAAAAATTTGCGCCCTTAGAAATCCTGAAGGCGGTGCTTGGTTTTCGGGGCCCGTACGCGGCTAGGCTCCTAAAAAGTCACACACATGTGGTATCCCCGTACTCAGGAGAAGCAGTAAAATGTATTTCGGGGTGCAATTCCACATATAACCATGGCACGTGTGAGCAATATATCAGTTAGTGACAACTTTTTGTATTTTTTTTTTTTTTTATAAATATTCAATGGGCTCAACATGCCTCTCAGCAATTTCCTTGGGGTGTCTACTTTCCAAAATGGGGTCATTTGGGGGGGTTTTGTACTGCTCTGCCATTTTAGCACCTCAAGAAATGATAGGCAGTCATAAATTAAAAGCTGTGTAAATTCCAGAAAATGTACCCTAGTTTGTAGACGCTATAACTATACGCTTATTGACTTTTTTTTTACTAAAGACATGTGGCTGAATACATTTTGGCCTAAATGTATGACTAAAATTGAGTTTATTTGATTTTTCTTATAACAAAAAGTAGAAAATATCATTTTTTTTCAAAATTTTCAGGCTTTTTTCGTTTATATTGCTAAAAAAAAAAAAAAAAAAAAAAAAAAAAAAATCGCAGAGGCAATCAAATACCATTAAAAGAAAGCTCTATTTGTGGGAAGAAAAGGACGCAAATTTCGTTTGGGTACGACATTGCATGTCCGCACAATTTACAGTTAAAGCAGCGCAGTGCCAAATTCTGAAAACACCTCTGGTCCTTTAGCTACAAAATGGTCCGGGGCTTAAGTGGTTAAAAAAAGTCACTTTTTTTTTTTTAAAAGTAAAGGGGTTAATAATTAACAAGCTGTTAAGAAAAACCCCAAGCAAACGGAGATGAACAAGGTAAATAGGGTTTATATGGTATCAACTACTGAAATGAATGTGCTAAACAATGTAAAAAAGGCTAAATGGAGAATAAAGCGGAGGTCTGCCTTCCGCTGCAAAAATTAAAAGCCAGCAGCTACACATACTGCAGCTGCTGGCTTTTAATAATAGGACACTTGCATGTCCTGGAGTCCAGCGATGTTAGCACCGCAGCTGATGTTTCCATCAGCTGTCAGGTGCTGCCGCCGTTATTGCAGGTAAGGGAACCCAGCAGTGTAGCCTTACAGCTTTACGCCGGGAACCCTACTGTGCATGCGTGAGGCTCCGCTTCTCTCTCCTACTGGCCCGGCGGCAGGGTAAAGAGCCCCAGCGTTGATGTCAAAGGCCGCGCCCGGACTCCCGGAAATGGTATCAGGATACCTGTGAAAGACAGGTATCCGCTAAACCCCCCACACCCCCCCCCCTCAAAGGGTGCAAAATGTGGCACCAGAGGGGGGGGGGAGCAGGCAAATGAGCGGAAGTTCCACTTCTGGGTGGTACTCCGCTTTAATTAGGGGTTGAGGAGCATAAAGTAAGGTTTTGTGCACCGACTTCTATACATCTGCAGCTCTCTCATATACAGATCACTGTCTGTGGGGAAGCTGAGGTGAACAGAACAAAGGTTACACAGAATGATCCCCGTGATTGGTTGTCACTGCGATCATTCAGTGTAGATGCATTTTGATTGTTTTCCGATAAAAAGAGAAGCTCCTGATCCTGCTCACATGAAGGTGCGCACAGGATCGTACAGGGGAGGTGAGAACGGGTAGTCTCCTGGACATACAGGAGATGCCTTGTGTACTGTGAAGGAATGTTTTTGGGCCTGTCTGACACACCCAAAGTAGGGAACTAATTAAAGTGGTTGTAAATCTCTGACATAAAATATGAACAAAGCATATCCCACTATGGTATGTGCTTGTCTCTATCCAGAGGACTGTCATTTCTGTCAACTGCCTGCTTCCTCTGCTATCAGCATGAGTCACTTGTGACAAGTTTTCTTGACATCTAGGAGGTAAAAAGGTGACAGGGGAGGGAGCTTTATAACACAGCCTGTGATTGACAGCTTCGGCTTTGTTCCTAAGTAAAGGGAATGTGTCCCTTCCTTGCAATCAATCCTCACTGAGCAATGTAGAGTATAATTCAGCTCCCCCGCTTTCTGAAGGCTCATACAAGGTGTATAAATTCTGGAACTTGAATGGTTATAGAGAAGAGAAGTCTGCAGATACAATTTATGTAGGAGGATTGGTTTCATATCTGTGTATCACCTGAGGCCAGTCACTTCACTGGGTATATGTAAGGGTTTGAAACCACTTTAAACAGGGCTTTATCAAGTTTAGGGAGCGTTAGTGTCAGTGTAGGTGCAAGTGTGTCAGTTGGTGGCAGTGTTAGTGTCAGGGTGATTTAGACCCCTTTCACACTGAGACGCTCATAGCGTCAGCAGTAAAACGCCGCTATTTTTACCGCCGACGCTATGGGCGGATTTGCGGCGCAATTCGGCCGCTAGCGGGGCGATTTTAACCCCCGCTAGCGGCCGAGAAAGTGTTAAAACCGCTCGCAATGCGCTGCTGAAGCAGCGCATGTGGGTGGTATAGCCGCGCTGTCCCATTGATTTCAATGGGGAGGAGCGGTGGAGGAGCGGTGGATGAGCAGTAAACACACCGCTCCTTCTCCGCTCCAAAGATGCGGCTAGCAGGACTTTTTTTACCGTCCTGCTAGCGCAACGCTCCAGTGTCAAAGCCCTCAGGCTTTGACACTGGAGACAATGGAGCAGCTGTTTTATGGCGGATTGCAGGCGCTATTTTTAACGCTATAGCGCCTGCAATACGCTCTCAGTGTGAAAGGGGTCTTAGGTAAGACACAAAAAAGGTTTTACAGCCCTGGCCAAAAGTTTTGAGAATGGCAGAAATATGAATTTTTCACAAAGTCTGTTGCATCAGTTTTCATGATGCCAATTTGCAAATGCTCCAGAATCTTATGAAGAGTGGTCAGGTGAATTTAAATGAATTGCAAAGTTCCTCTTTGCCATGAAAATGAACTTAATCTAAAAAGAAAAAAACTTTGTCACTGCATTTCAGCCCTGCCACAAAAGAACCAGATGACATATCAGTGATTCTCTCCTTAACACAGGTGTCCGTGTTGATGAGAACAAGGCTGGAAATTACTCTGTAATGACGATTGAATTGGAATAACAGACTAGAAGTTTTCAAATGAGGGTGGTGCTTGAAATCATTGTTCTATCTCTATTAACCATGGTAACCTGCAAGGAAAAAGGTGGAGTCATCATTGCTTTGCACAAAAAAAGGATTCACGGGCAAGGATATTGCTGCTACTAAGATTGCACCTAAATCAACCATTTATCGGATTAAGAACTTCAAAGGAGAGAGGTTCAATTCTGAAGAAGAATTCAGGGCATCCAAGAAAGTCCAGCAAGTGCCAGGACCATCTCCTTCAGTTTATTCAGCGGTGTGAGGATGGCCTGGTGTCAAGAAGGGCAGCAAAGAAGCAACTTCTCTCCAGGAAAAACCATCAGGGACAGATGGATATTCTACAAAAAGGTACAGGGGTTGGACTGCTAAGGACTGGCATAAAGCCATTTTCTCTAAATCCCCTTCCCAATTGTCTGGGGCATCCGTAAAAAACCTTGTCCGGAGAAGAAAAGGTGAGCGTTACCATTAGTCCTGTGTCATGCCAACAGTAAAGCATCCTGAGACCATTTATGTGTGGGGGGGTTGCTTCTTAGCCAAAGGAGTGGGATCGTTCACACCTATGCCCTTTTTGGTGCATATTGCAGAAATGCACTACAGTCAATTTAACATGGTTTCCTATATATGTAGTTCACATCTGTGCGCTTTGCGGTGCTGCGTTTTTTTTCCCGCAGCAGATTGCGTTTTGCATGTAATAGACTTCAATGGAGTCGCACCAAGAGTGCAAGTGTTGCATTTTTGATGCTTTTTATTACCATTAAAAATACTGTATATAGCCGCTTGCTAAGGAGCGGTCCGCCTCGTCCTTAACCACTTCAGCCCCTGACCATTTGGCTGGCCAAAGACCAGGCCACTTTTTGTGATTCGGCACTGCGTTGCTTTAACTGACAATTGCGCGGTCGTGCGACGTGGCTCCCAAACAAAATTGACGTCCTTTTTTCCCACAAATAGAGCTTTCTTTTGGTGGTATTTGATTACCTCTGCTGTTTTTTATTTTTTTGCGCTATAAACAAAAATAGAGCGACAATTTTGAAAAAATTCAATATTTTTTACTTTTTGCTATAATAATTATCCCCAAAAAATATATATAAAAAAAATATGTTTTCCCTCAGTTTAGGCCGATACGTATTCTTCTACATATTTTTGGTTAAAAAAAAAACGCAATCAGCGTTTATTGATTCGTTTGTGCAAAAGTTATAGCGTCTACAAAATAGGGGATAGTTTTATGGCATTTTTATTATTTTTTTTTTTACTAGTAATGGCGGCGATCAGCGATTTTATCGTGACTGCGACATTATGGCGGGCACATCAGACACTTTTGACACCATTTTGGGACCATTGTCATTTTTACAGAGATCAGTGCTATAAAAATGCACTGATTACTGTAAAAATTACACTGGCAGTGAAGGGGTTAACCTGTAGGGGTTAAGTGTGACCTAGGGAGTGATTCTTACTGTTAGGGGGCGTGGCTTGCCATGACACGTCACTGATCGCTGTTCCCGATAAAAGGGAACACAATCAGTGACAGTGTCGCTAGGCAGAACAGGGAGATGTGTTTACACTAACATCTCCCCGTTCTTCAGCTCTGTGACCTGATCGCGGGTCACCGGCGGCGATCGGGTCCGCGGGTCCACACGGCGTATATATGCCAATATGCGCAGCTGTGCCATTCTGTTGACGTAAATAGTCGTGCGGCGGTCGGGAAGCGGTTAACAACCGAAAGTCATCAGCTGTCATCGCTGACAGCTAAACGAAAAAAAAAAATTTGTAAAAAAAGGAAAGACAGCGTCCCCTCTCTTTCCTGACCTGCCGGGCTGCTATGGACTTGGTAGGAGGGGACCCCACACCATTCTTTATTTTGGCATGGTGTTTCTCTCTAAATTCATACCAGACCCATACCAGAACTGGATGGACTTGTGTCTTTTTTCAACCGAACTATGTAACCCAAAGGGCCTGGTATGGATTTGGGGAGGGGGACCCCATCCCCACCCCATTTTTTTCACAAATGTTTGTGCCAGCAAATCTTTTGCTGACAGCTAATGACTCATCAGTTGTTAAAAGGACAAGGCAGCCGGATTCCAGGAAACAGCCTGCCCTCGCTCTGTATAAACTGGATTCCAAACAAACAATGAGCAGCACACCAATGATGTCACAAAAATGTAACAAGCTTAAAGCGGGATTCCACCCGCGATTACATTTTTTTTTTTAAAGTCAGCAGCTACAAACATTGTAGCTGCTGACTTTTAATAAGGACACTTACCTGTCCTATGCGCCCGCGATATCGGTCCCCCGAGGCCGATCCCTCGATCCTGGCAGGTCCCGGTGCTGCCATCCTCACCTTGCGGCTTCACTGCCCGTTTCCTACTGCGTATGCGCGAGTCTCGCGGCGCTTTGTGAATGGGCGGCTGCTTTCTGGGATACACACAGGATGCAGAAGACCAGCCGCGGACTAGGAAGAGGCAGATAAAGAACATCCGCATAGCAACCGGCATTTCTGGTAAGTAAAAAAATTTTTTTTCCCCAATTCTTTTTTTTCTATTTTTTTTTTGCAGGATTTTGGTTTATTTTTTTTTTAGGGTGGAACTCCACTTTAAACGGACAGCACATGCTGCATCCTTCCACCTTAGGTCCGTTGCCCTAATGCATTAAATCCAATCAGTGCTTAATCTTAGAGATTGCTACAATTAAGCACTGGTTGGTGAAACTGATTACAGGGGCAGACCCAAGGTGTAATAATGCAGTGTATGCTGTCCAGCCTTAAACATGTTGGATTTTTGTGACGTCAATGGTTTGCGGCTCATTGTTGGGATCAGGGGCAGGTCTATCAGCACGAGTCCAGTGTGGGTGGGAGGGGCTGGCATGTATGGGTAGAATATACCCAGGTCCCTGGGATGCCACGATCACTCTGAGGAAGAGGCAGAAATTTGAAATGCCAGTAGCACCATCTAAGAGTTAAGCCTGTTTTTATTGGTAATATTTTTTTCCCCCTCTTCCTATGGGTATACTTCTCTGCTAAATGCACAGAACAGGGACAGTAGATTAGTTTTTTTCCCTACTAAAAACAGATTATGAAAAGCCTTATGTCAAGAAATAGCTGGTAAAAATACTTAAATCCAAGTAAAAGTACATGTATCATTTTAAAGAGTATCTCCACTTTTGTTGAGAAAACATTTCCCTCTGGGTGATGTACATTATAAGGATTTTAAAACTTTGTTGCAGATTCCTACCTTTTATTATTTTGAATAAATAGCTGTTTGTTTGTCTGTGTCCATGGGAATGACTTTATAATTATCAATCAGCTGCTGCACTTGCAGGATTCTAATGGAGACGTGATTTATCTGTAGGCTCATCCCACCAAAAATTACATTCTTTGTTGCAGGGGATGCCCTTGACTTCTTAGTGCAGACTTCTGGAAAAATCAGTAAGCCAAATCACACAAGCAGCAAAATTACATTTCTGGGCAGCATTCTGTGCAATATCTGTGTACAGAATGCCTCCAGGTTACGACAGTGCATTTTACAAAAAAATACAGTGCTGAAGATAGAAAAGGAAAGATAATTTTTAATATTCAATTACAATATGACCTGTGTCACAATTGTATATGCTATATTACAGGGCTCAAAATTTCAAGTCCTGAGCTACTAGCCAGGCCTCAAAGGTTACTCCCCACCAGTGCCCCACTCAATCCCTACCCTGCCCCGCCCCTAAACACGCCCTCATAAATTATCTCATGAAATGACACTTAAATGTTTTATGCAAAAATAAGTTACAAAAAATAGGATTTTTTTGTACTCAGAGAAAAGGATTTTACACTGACATCCTTCCGGACATAACCGTCCTACCTACAGCCTCAGTTCGTATTAAAGCAGTACAAACTCAACAAAAGGAGGGGTGGGTGCTGTGTCAGTCCATGGACGTCAGAGAAAAGGATTTTACGGTGAGTACAAAACAAATCCTATTTTCTCTTACCGTCCATGGACTGACACAGCATCTTCAATCTTGACAAAGTGGGACGTCCCAAAGCAGTGTCAAAGAACGAGGGGTGGGAACAGTATCAAGGAAAAAACCCAAACTTCACTACAAACAAGCAGAGCTCCTCAACGGAGGAGGTGCAACATTAAACAGCCGCCTGCAAAACCTTGCGGCAGAAGGAAGCATCAGAAGATGCACCCACATCCACCTTATAAAACTTAGAAAAGGTATGTGCGGACGACCAGGTCGCCGCCTTGCACACTTGTGCAACAGACGCTTGATGTCGGAAAGCCCAGGAAGCACCAATTGCCCTGGTAGAATGCGCCATAACCGGAAAGGGAGGCGCCCGCCCCTTAAGGGCATAGGCCTGTATGACGGTCTGCCTGATGCACCGAGAAATGGTGGCAGACGAAACCGCTTGGTCCTGTTTTGGACCAGACACAGACACAAACAGCGAGTCAGACTTCCGAAACGAAGCCGTAGCAGACAGGTACACCCGTAAAGCACGTACCACGTCTAACGTGTGAAGCGCAAACTCTCTGGGATGCGATGGACGAGGACATAAAGACGGAAGTACAATGTCCTCATTAAGGTGGAAGGCCGAGACGACCTTCGGGAGAAAAGCAGGCTGCGGGCGTAGCACCGCCTTATCTTTATGGAGAACCAAGTATGGCGGTTTGCAAGACAAGGCCGCCAATTCAGAAACCCTTCTGACAGAAGTAATGGCTACTAGAAAGGCCACCTTCTGAGATAAAGTTAAGAGAGGAATCTCTCTAATGTTTTCAAAAAGGAAGTTCTTGAAGAACCGAGAGCACCAAATTCAAATCCCAAGGAGGAAGAGGCGGTTTAATAGCAGGGAGCACGTCGGACAACCTGTACGAAGGTACTAATCAAAGAATGGCTCGCTAGCGGCCGCTGAAAGAAAATAGCCAAAGCCGAAATCTGACACTTAATGGTGCTCAAAGCAAGCTTTTGGGACACAGCACGCTGTAAAAACAGCAAGATCCTGGGAACCGAATACTTCCGTGGACGCCAAGCCAGCTCCTCGCACATAGCAATGTAGGCCCTCCAGGTACGGTGGTATATCTTCCTGCAAGAAGATTTCCGTGCCCTCAGCATGGTCGAGATGACCGAATCCGAGAGACCCTGGTCTCTCAGCACCGGCCTTTCAATAGCCATGCCGTTAAAGGCAGCGACTGTAAAGCAGGATGAAGTATGGGACCTTGAGACAGAAGGTCCTTCCGCACAGGCAGTCGCCATGGAACGTCCACCACTAGGCGCACAAGATCGGCGTACCAAGGACGCCAAGGCCAATCTGGAGCGATGAGGATTACCAGTACCCCTTCGGCCTCCACCCTGCGAAGTAGTCGAGGAAGCAACTTCAGCGGAGGATAGGCATAAATCAGCCCATTCCGACCCCACGGGCCACCAACGCGTCTGACGCGTCCGCCCAGGGATCCCTGGACCTGGCCACAAATCTCGACACCTTGCGATTGAGTCGAGAGGCCAAGAGGTCCACATCCGGCGTGCCCCACCTCCGGCAAAGGAGGTGAAACACCTCTGGATGCAAGGACCATTCCCCCTGGTCCAACATCTGGCGGCTCAGATAGACAACTGGCAGGCGGACTACTCCTGGAATGTAAACGGCTGCCGCAGCTGAGCTCCAAGTTCCCCCCTGATGGTTGATATAAGCCACAGCCTTGGCGTTGTCTGATTGGATCCTGACCGAGTGTCCCTGCAGTTTCCTTTACCACAAGGAGAGGCACAGTCTGATTGCCCAGAGTTCCAGGACATTGATCGGCAGACGGGACTCGCCCGGAGTCCAGAGCCCTTGAGCTGACAGAACTCCCCAGACTCCGCCAGAGCCCGAAAGACTGGCGTCCATTGTGATCACAGTCCACTGGACAGGAAGGAACGACTTCCCCGACCGAAGGGCCGGGGATCTCAGCCACCACGTCAGGGATGCCCTGACCAGGTGAGTCACCTGGATCTGACGATCCAGTGACAATGGAGACTTGTTCCAGCAAGATAGGATCTCCTTTTGTAAGACTCGAGTGTGGAATTGGGCATACGGCACCGCCTCGAAGGAAGCCACGAGTCCCAGGACCCTCATGCAAAAACGGAGTGACGACCATTTGCGGGACGTCACCACCCGTACCATAGATTGAAGAGTCTGTAACTTAAAAGGTAGAAATACCCTCGCCTCCGAGGAGTCCAGGATCAATCCTAGGTACTCCAGACGCTGAGTTGGAGCCAGGACCGACTTCTGAATGTTCAGCAGCCAGCCGAATTCTCGGAGGGCCTGACTGGCTATCAACACATTTTCCTCTAATTCTGAGCCAGAGTCTGCTCTCAGAAGAAGATCGTCCAGATAGCCCACGATAACAATGCTTCGCTGTCTCGGCAAAGCTAGAAACCGGGGCAAGCACCTTGGTGAAAACCCTCAGTGCTGACGCCAAACCGAAGGGAAGAGCCACAAACTGATAGTGGTCTTCGCCTATCACCAAGTGCAGAAACTTCTGGTGACCCGCGCAGATTGGGACATGCAAGTAGGCGTCCAAGGATGCCAGAAAAAAATCGCCCGGCGGTGCCCCCCCTCCGAGGCAGGCAGCCCAGCTCGTAAACACTTATTTTCCACTCGCAAAATGCGAGTAGGCTAGTGGAAAATTTGAGGGCTGCATAGGTATGATAGATTGGGGGGAGGGGGCAGAATTGGGGACATAGGTATGATAGATTGGGGGGAGGGGGCTGAATTGGAGGCATTAGGGGTGTCGAATTTAATCGGTGCATCGCGATTCGGGCGGCACCGATGCAGGGAAACCCATTAATCGATTCCTGGCGATGTCTAGCCCCGCCCCCTCCTCCCGGGAGATCTGTTGCCTTTTTTTTTTTTTTTCTCCTATGACGCGGCCATGTGACTGCCCTCTCTCCTCTCTGCTTTCACGTCTCACGTCTCTCCTGGCGTCCGAGACGTGAAAGCAGAGAGGAGAGAGGGCAGTCACATGAGCGCGGCATTGTACAGAGCACTGTTCCCCCGCCGGATTCTGTTCCCTCTGTCACTCGGCTATCGGAACTCCGCCCCCCCCTCAGCCCTGTACATTGCCGCTTTCTCCTAGTACTCACAAATGCAAATTCTTCTAATACCGCCCCGCCTCTCCAGCGCCGCTCACGCCTATGCCTCACGAATGCTAATGAGCAGAGGGCTGGAGAGGCGGGGCGGTATTAGGAGCATTTGAATTCGTGAGGAACAGTAGGAGGGAGCAGCAATGTACAGCAATGAGGAGGGCGGAGTTCCGATAGGAGCCGAGAGACAGGGGGAACAGAATCCGGCGGGGGAACCATTCTAAATCTCGGCACAACAGGTATTTTTTTTATACTTACCTGCTAATCTCATGTAGCATGTCCGCAGTCTGACCATCTCCTGTAGCGTGTGTGCAGTCTGACCATCTCATGTAGCGTGTCCGCAGTCTGACCATCTCATGTAGCATGTCCGCAGTCTGACCATCTCATGTAGCATGTCCGCAGTCTGACCATCTCATGTAGCATGTCCGCAGTCTGACCATCTCATGTAGCATGTCCGCAGTCTGACCATCTCATGTAGCATGTCCGCAGTCTGACCATCTCATGTAGCATGTCCGCAGTCTGACCATCTCATGTAGCATGTCCGCAGTCTGACCATCTCATGTAGCATGTCCGCAGTCTGACCATCTCATGTAGCATGTCCGCAGTCTGACCATCTCATGTAGCATGTCCGCAGTCTGACCATCTCATGTAGCATGTCCGCAGTAGCTGACCATCTCATGTAGCATGTCCGCAGTAGCTGACCATCTCATGTAGCATGTCCGCAGTAGCTGACCATCTCATGTAGCATGTCCGCAGTAGCTGACCATCTCATGTAGCGTGTCCGCAGTAGCTGACCATCTCCTGTAGCGTGTCCGCAGTAGCTGACCATCTCCTGTAGCGTGTCCGCAGTAGCTGACCATCTCCTGTAGCGTGTCCGCAGTAGCTGACCATCTCCTGTAGCGTGTCCGCAGTAGCTGACCATCTCCTGTAGCGTGTCCGCAGTAGCTGACCATCTCCTGTAGCGTGTCCGCAGTAGCTGACCATCTCCTGTAGCGTGTCCGCAGTAGCTGACCATCTCCTGTAGCGTGTCCGCAGTAGCTGACCATCTCCTGTAGCGTGTCCGCAGTAGCTGACCATCTCCTGTAGCGTGTCCGCAGTAGCTGACCATCTCCTGTAGCGTGTCCGCAGTAGCTGACCATCTCCTGTAGCGTGTCCGCAGTAGCTGACCATCTCCTGTAGCGTGTCCGCAGTAGCTGACCATCTCCTGTAGCGTGTCCGCAGTAGCTGACCATCTCCTGTAGCGTGTCCGCAGTAGCTGACCATCTCCTGTAGCGTGTCCGCAGTAGCTGACCATCTCCTGTAGCGTGTCCGCAGTAGCTGACCATCTCCTGTAGCGTGTCCGCAGTAGCTGACCATCTCCTGTAGCGTGTCCGCAGTAGCTGCCCATCTCCTGTAGCGTGTCCGCAGTAGCTGACCATCTCCTGTAGCGTGTCCGCAGTCTCTGATCATCTCCTGTACTAGGTCTGCACTCTCTGACCATCTCCTGTACTATGTACAAGTTGTTGTCCGCTTTGTTTAGACTTTGCTACATGCAGGGAGTGTTGCCTTTTTTTTAAAAAGAACAGATATAATAAAAAAAAAAAAAAAAAATGGAGTTCTCCTGACTGCTTAAATTTTTTTGGTGAAAACCATGCGCACTTGCGCTGTAATCGTGATGCATCGCGGAATCGAATCGAATCGTTGACCTGATAATCGTAATCGAACCGAATCGTGAGGCCAGTGAAGATGCGCACCTCTAGGAGGCATAGGTATGATAGATTGGGGGGAGGGGGCAGAATTGGGGGCATAGTTATAATGGATTGGGGGGGGATGATTCAGACCTATGTCTCCAATTAACTCCCCCCCCCAATCCAGCACATATGTTCTCCCAATTCCCCCCTTACTCCCAGCAAACTTCTTGTTCAATCCCCCAATGCCTCCAGAACAACATAACAGACTGCCTCATTTTCACATACCATTGTCCTGCAGCCATGGATTCAGGCATCGGTGCACTCCTTGGATGTGTGGGAGGTGTAGAGGGGCGGTCCCAGGCGGCTGGTACAGTCGTGGGCAAAGCTGCTGGCCTGTGGGAGGTGCAGAGGGGCGGTCCCAAGCGGAGGTGGAGAGGGGTGGTCCCAGGCGGCTGGTACAGTTTTACAGTTGTGGGCAAAGCTGCTGGCCTGTGGGAAGTGGAGAGGGGCGGTCCCAATCGGAGGTGGAGAGGGGCGGTCCCAATCGGCGTCGGTGTCCATTCTCATCACAAATCTGCTGCTAGCCTATGCAGGAGATGTGTGGGAGGTGGCGATTGGCGGCACTGGCTGGTACACTTCATTGCAAATGCTCTGCTTTTCTGCTAGCATGTGCAGTGCGGGGATATGTGGGAGGTGGAGAGGGGCGGTCCCAAGCTGCAATGTGTGGAAAGTGGAGCGGTGCGGTGCTGGCAGGTCAGCTGCAGAATACATATTCTACTGGCCGCACTGCGAGTGTGTGCACGGCAGGAGGGGAAGCCCTGTCCAATACTTGCACTGCTCATAAATTCACTCGCCAAATGCAAGCAGGCGAGTGCAAATTTTGAGGGCTGCTATATTATTTGTTTTCCTATTTTTCCTCCACGAAAGTAGAATTGCCCTTTAATGAATAAATGGGTTAAATAATAGGATTTTTGTACTCACCGTAAAATCTGTTTCTCTGACGTCCATGGACTGACACAGCAGGATACTGTAAACGTGTGGGTATATGTCCCTGCTCGCAGGAGAAGATCTAGGCAGAATGTTAGAAATATACATTCTAGAACAAACCAGAGCTGGACAGCCACGCCCAGGGGGCGGTCCCTCCGGACATTACCCTCCCACCTGCAACTAGCAGCCTCAGTTCGTAACAAAGCAGTACAAACCTTAAAAGAAGCGTGGGTGCTGTGTCAGTCCATGGACGTCAGAGAAACGGATTTTACGGTGAGTACAAAAATCCTATTTTCTCTCATCGTCCATGGACTGACACAGCAGGATACTGTAAACGTGTGGGAGGTCCCAAACCAGTATCAGAAGGGTGGGAGCAGTAGTAAAGGAATCGACCAAAACTTCACTCCAAACAAGCAGCGCTCCTCAACGGAGGAGTTGCAACATTAAACAGCGGCCTGCAACACTTTGCGGCCGAAGGAAGCATCCGAAGATGCAGCCACATCAACCTTATAGAACCTAGAAAAAGGTATGCACGGACGACCAGGTCGCCGCCTTGCACACTTGTGCAACCGACGCTTGATGTCGGAAAGCCCAGGAAGCACCAATTGCCCTGGTGAAATGCGCCGTAACCCGAAAGAGAGGCGCCCGTCCCTTAATGGCATAGGCCTGTATAACAGCCTGTCTGATCCACCAGAAATGGTGGCAGACGACACCGCTCGGCCATGTTTCGGACCAGAGACAGACACAACTATTGAGTCAGAGCACGTACCACATCCAATGTGTGAAGCGCAAACCCTCTGGAATGCAATGGGTGAGGACACAAGGACGGGAGGACAATGTCCACATGTAGGTGAAAAGCCGAGACCACCTTTGGCAAAAGGAAGGTCGTGGATGCAACACCGCCTTATCCTTATGGATGACCAAATAGGGCGACTTGCAGGACAAGGCCGCCAACTCAGACACCCGTCTGACAGAAGTAATGGCCACTAAGAAGGCCACCTTCGGAGACCAGGTCAAGAGGGGAATTTTTCTGATATTTTCAAAGTGAGGTTCCTGGAGAACCGAGAGCACCAAGTTCAAATCCCGAGGAGGGAGAGGAGGTTTAACAGGAGGGAGCACATGGCGAACCCCCTGCACAAAAGGTGCTAACCAAGGAATGACCCGCTAGTGGTCGCAGAAAGAAGACGGCCAAGGCCGAAAACTGACCCCTATGGTACTCAAAGCAAGCATTTGGGTCACGCCACGCTGCAAGAACCGCAGGATACTGGGGACGGAATACGTCCATGGACGCTAGTCTAGCTCTTCGCCCATAGCGATGTAAGCTTCCCAGGTACGGTGATATATCTTTCTAGCGGAAGACTTCCGTGCCCTTATGATGGTCGAAATGACTGAATCCGAGAGACCTCGGACTCTCAGCACCTGGCTTGCAATAGCTATGCCGTTGAAGCCAGAGACTGTAAAACAGGATGACAAACAGGACCTCGAGACAGAAGGTCCTTCCTCATTGGCAACCGCCAAGGAACGTCCGCGATGGGACGTACCAGATCAGCGTACCAATGACGGTCGAGGACCATCCGGCGCAAGAGGCTCACCGGAATCCCCCTCGCCCACAACCCTGCGCAGCAGGCGAGGAAGCAGCTGCAGCGGAGGATAACAGATATCAGGTGATAATGACCCCATGGGGCCACCAACGGATCCGAGGCATCCGCCCAAGGATCCCTGGACCTGGCCACAAACCTCGACACCTTACGATTGAGTCGAGAGGCCATCAGGGCCACATCCGGCATGCCCCACCGCCGGCACAGAATTTGAAAAAAACCTCCGGGTGTAAGGACCACTCTCCCTGGTCCAGCATCTGGCGACTCGGATAGTCCGCCTGCCAATTGTCTACGCTCGAATGTAGACGGCCGACAGAGACCACGAGGAGAGGCACAGTCTGATTGCCCGCATTTCCAGAACATCGATCGGTAAAACGGGCTTCGTCCAAAGCCCTTGGGCTGACAGGACTCCCCAGTCTCCACCCCAGCCCGTCAGGCTGGCGTCCGTCATGATCACCGTCCACTGGATGGGGAGGAACGACTTCCCATACCGAAGAGCCGGGGACCCCAACCACCACGCCAGGGACGCCCTGATTGGGTGACTCATCTAGATCTGAAGATCCAAGGACAACGGGGATTTGTCCCAAGTAGACAGGATCTCTTACTGTAATGCCTGGGTGTGTGATTGGACATACGGAACAGCCTTGAACGAGGCCTCCATGAGTCCCAGGACTGTCATGCAAAAAACGTGTTGACGACCATTTTCGGGACGTCAGGACCCGCACTGCAGACTGAAATGTCAGTAACTTCTCCAGGGGTAGGAATACCTACGCCTCCAAGGAGTCCAGGATCAGACCGAGATACTCCGAATGCTGAGCCGGGACCAGGACAAACTTCTGAATGTTCAGGAGCCACCCACAGTCCCTAAGGGTCTGACTGATGATAGGCACACTTCTAATTCTGAGCCATTGTCTGCTCTTAGAAGATCGTCCAGATAGCCCACAATAGCAATGCCTCGCTGTCTCAGCAAAGCTAGAACCGGAGCAAGCACCTTGGTAAACACCTTTGGTGCCGAGGCTAGGCCGAAGGGAAGAGCCACAAATTGATAGTGGACTTTGCCGATCGCAAGCGCAGAAACTACTGGTGACTTGCGCAGATCGGAACCTGCAAATAGGCGTCCTTGATGTCCAAGGACATCAGAAAATCCCCTTGGAGTGTAAGGAACACCGTGCGAATGGATTCTATGCGGAACTTTTGCACCATTACCAAGGCATTCAGGCCTTAAGGCCCAGGATTGGCCGAACCCCCTCCCTTTTTTGGGACTACAAACAGATTTGAGTAGAAACCCTGAAAACTCTCCTGTGACGGAACCGGCACAATCACCCCGGACCTGATCAATCCTGTACGGCCCCCAAGAGGGCCGCCCGACAGGCAGGAAGGAGAGGGAGAATTGGTCTGGGGTCAGGAACGGAACTCTATCCTGTATCCTGAGGTGACCACCTCGCACACCCACCGGTCGGAGATCCGGGAGGTCCACTGAACCGTGAACCTGCAAGGACGTCCCCCCGCGCCAGAGTCAGGCAGGGGCAAGACTTCATGCGGCGGCGGCTTGGGAGTTAGCTTGGTAGGCTTACGCACCCAGGGACGCTTATGTCCCCCGGCCGCACTTTTCTCAGTCTGGGCGGGCTTACCCGTGGATTTTGACTGACGAAAAACTCCTTTGCCGGAAAGGAAGGGCCCGGCCTACAGTGGGGCTCTTTTTCCTTAACAGACTGAGGAAGGAAGGTGCTCTTACCCCCTGTGACATCCACAATAATGTCATCCAGGGCGGCCCAAACAGTCTACCACCCTTAAAGGGCAAGTCAGCCAGGAGCTATTTGGAAGCTAGGTCGGCCGACCAGCATTTCAGCCAGATAAAGCGATGCAGCACCACAGCATAGATAGAGGCCCCAGATATTAAAGGGGCCGCATCCAAAGTGGCCTCGCACACAGAGACTAAACCCTACGCAAGTTGGTGAGCCAGGGAAATGGTCTCAGGAGGGAGATTATGCTCCTGTACTGTCTGGTGCAAAATCTTTGCCCAACCTGTGAGTGTCTTGAGACACAAGTGTCGCCGCCACTATAGGGCCTAAGGCAAACCCCAATAAGGTAAACATAGTTCTACTCACCACTTCTGACCTCCTGTCAGTGGGATCCTTAAATGCAGGAGTCCCTTCCATTGGGAGCGTGGTAGCCTTATTCAAACGGGCGATCGGGGGGGTCGACCACTGGGGGGAGAGTCCACTTCTTAACCAGGTCCTCCTCAAAAGGGGTACCTCATGGCTAGGCGCCGCGGGACCGTCAGTCTTCTGCGGCTTATCCCAGGCTTGGTCAATGAATGTATCAAAAAAGGCACATATGGAAAAACCTTTTTTGAATAAACGGCTTTAAAAAGGAACCAAAGGAGACCGCTTCCACCCGAGGTTCCTCAGCCTCAACATTCAGCTTGATAGTGTCCCTCACAGCATCAATGAGTTCACTTACAAGCACCCTGTCAGTTATTCAGAACTGGGGTCTTCCTCACAGGGAATATCCTGTTCAAAAACATGAAAATCCTCAGAGCTAGGGTCCTGAGCAGCAGTAGCTAGGCCCATATCTGAGACAGAGAACTCCCCTACAGGAGAATGTGTGAGGAGGGGGCGCTTTACAGCTCCCTTGCGCTCGCACACCGCTTCCATCCTGACAAGGATGATTCCAGGACTGCCGACAACTGGTCCATAGGGTCCGCAGGTGCAGGAGCACTGCCAGTTGCCTTAGGCAAGTGTGGAGAAGCAGGTGTACCAGACTCCATATCGCCACCCTCTGAGACCTTATACACTACTGCAGTGAATATACAGTCCACCCACTGGCTATGCTGAGGCTGAGGAGGGGATACCCGGAGGACTCACCAACCTTTAAGGACCACTCAGTTCTGCTGAAGAAACCGCGCTGTGAAGCCTGAGGAGAGTGAAGAATCTGTGAGGAGATTGTGAGGATATTCGCGCCACAGCTAGAGGCAGAAACCGAAAGTAAAAGCGCCACGGCTTCAAGAAAATGGCCGCCGCCCGCAGATATAACTGTGCCATTGAACCACGGCAAGATGGCCGCTGGGCGCATTATTTAAAAAAAACATCCAGAGCTAATGCGCGCGCTAATGGCGCACGCAATAAGTCCCCACCTCACACACCAGAACACTGCTCCTCTTCCTAGAGTCCACTAACAGACATGAGCGCCCCCAGCCAGGCCAGAGTTACCCCCAAGCACCCCCACAGCACCAGTACAGGGTGCAGAGAGCAGCATAACAGGGGGGAGACAGGGAGAAACCCCCCATATAAAGAAACACAGCCAGCATGTACTCACCTGCAGCAGGAGAGACTACTTAACCGTCCCAGAGGGACCCACTGGCTTGTTTCAGACAGACCTATCACAGAGCAGTACTGCGTAGCTGTCGGCTCAGTCCACCGCAAAAGATACAGTCAGGTACTGTTCAATCTTGAGAGGACCGCGGGAGCATAAAAGCAACCCCCGGCCACCCCTGGAGTCATGGGGCATGTTGTGAACTGAGTCTCACGCACACAAGGCGAGGATCAGCACGCTCGATGGTTGGACAGGGAAGACTACGAGGATACCAGTGTACCCAACCTGTTGCCCAGCCGACAGTTGATTGAAGGTCTCAAAAATAAAATAAAATTCCCAAAGGAATACATTTTAAAAGTAAAATCTTCCAGGAGACTGGCTCCTCAGAGAGCCACGTCTTCTCCTTCTGCTAGGCAGAAAAAAACTGAGGCTGCTAGCTGCAAGTGGGAGGGTAATGTCCGGAGAGACCGCCCCCCTGGGCGGGGCTGTTCAGCTCTGGTTTGTTCTAGAATGTATGTTTCTAACATCTAACATTCTGCCTAGATCTTCTCCTGCGAGCAGGGACATATACCCACACGTTTACAGTATCCTGCTGTGTCAGTCCATGGACGATAAGAGAAAGTTTTTTTATTTTATATTTGCCTGGAGTTTCTTTTACCTTTCAGATACGGAACAACTGTAATCGTAGAGAACATAAGCGAATTAGATTTCACAATGATTTCTAGCCAAAAAGATACAACTGCTGTGACAACACAATGCTATCCCAATGCAGTAACAATGGTTACTGGACTGGTTTAAAGACAATAAATTTATACTGTTATCAGCATGAATGTGCACAGCATGTCTGGCATAGCCACTGGTTAGTGTCTGCAGTAATTTTCTTGTGTAAATCTGTGCATTGCCAATGTACCGTATTTATCGGCGTATAACACGCACAGGCGTATAACATGCACCCTAACTTTAAGAGGGAAGTTTCAGGGGAAAAAAAATTCCACAGCCCCCTGCGTATAACACGCAGGCACAGTTTACCCTCTATTTTCAGGGTAAAAAAGTGAGTGTTATATGCCAATAAATACAGTATGTCAAAGCAACAAGCTCATTTCACAAGGTAATTCCCCATTATATCTGGGCATTGGGAAGCATGTCACATACTCTTGCTGCCATATGTTGGGGATTTTAAACAAAGCCCTAGCTCTGTTTATTTTGCAGATCAAAACAAATTCTCATTGTTCCCGCAGGTGGACAAACAGCGGATGTGCGAAGGAACACAAGTAAAAGTTGCAGCAGGGGTTGGCATTTAGATGAACCTTTGCTTTGCCCATCTGGCCTCTCTCAATTTACACATAAAACTTTCACGAGTGATATAAGGTGTCTGTTACTCTGACATTGTGGCTTTAAAGCTTTTTAATGTTTCTACTACAAATGTACAAAATTGACTACAGCTCTCTACCAAATATTGAGCTGCTTTACAGGATAAAGAGCAATACAAGATAGAGAGCTGTATTCAATTAGCAAACACTACATTTTAAGTGTGTAGTAGCGAAGGACATGAAAAGTTAAAAAAAGGTGTCGGAGTTGGACAAATGTGTTCAGAGGGCTGATTGTGAGCAACTATGCAGAAAAGGAAATTAGAGGTCCTCATCTGTTTGCTTGTTCCAACTACAGTATGTAGCTGCACAAGGGAGATTCAGCTAGTCAGGACTATAGCAAAACATGATGGCCACAGCAAATATTAAACAGCATGTCACATTCAGCGAGTAGTACTGCTACCCAACAAGACCCAATAAAAGTCAAAGTCAATGGGGACACACAGCAACATATCGCCTCATTGTCAGCTGTCAAAAGCCCTCTGAATTGTTTTAACATGTAACTACACTGTCACAGCAGTTTATTTTTTTTAATCTTCTCAGACCAAAATATCTAAGGGCCAGTAAAACATGCATAACTTGGATACAATCGCTAGACTTATCTAATGTATCTGGCAGCAAACTTATGATTTACTGCCACCAATAACCCCATTGTGACAAAGGCCTTGATGGTATTTAAAGTGGTTGTAAAGTCATAATCATCAATAACTGCCATCTCCTCTGTTTTATCAAGATATAAAGTACTGCGTGTGTCCATTTTTTTAAAATTCTAATCCTAAATACCTTTACTTACAGCAACACGGTGCTGTCACGTGTCTAGAAGCTTTTCTTTTTTCCTTTTGGGGTTACAACCGCTTTAAGGGATGCCTGCACTTCTACCCAACTTGAATACCCAAAATCTACAGGTTGCACAATGTATGTTTATACAACACTGTTGCCTTATGGGATATGTATAATTTCCATTTAATTGCTGTAAAATATTGTAATTATGAATATATTTCAAATAGATTGCTGTATATATATTTCATTTAGCGAACTGAATATATTTAATTTAGCACCTATGAAAGCCCTTTTGTTGACAGCTAGACATTGTGGAGCCCCAAGCGTGGAGAGACAATTCCATTGTGTTAAACCCACTCTCGTCAATGAGTCCCATGCTGGGATTTACAATGAAGAGAGCCTCACCTATAGTTCTGAGAAAATTCAATTTCCAGGTCTTCTGCCCAGATAGAGTCACCAGGATTTGCACGAAAGGGGGCTGACGGATGGAGTAAGCCCTCCAATCATGACCCAAGCTAGGCCAACCTATGAGGTATCAGGAGAGAGAGATCTACTCAAAGGGCAGGACAAGGGAGCTCTCTTTATGGAAGGATGGCCTCAAGGATGGGTCTAAAGGGGTAACTATGCGAAAAGTCTGTTTGACCTGTAACTACACATGCTAGTACTGTAATGTTTTGAGACGAATATGCTCTATGTTCCTCCATGTAAATACTTTGTATATTTTAACCTACTATTTCCAGCTTGTCTAAGACTATATAGATAGTTTCTGTGTATTAAATTAGACTTCAACAAATACATAATAAATGTTCATTATGGTAAAGATTTCACTTCTGGTCAAAAGAACTCTTATTTAACCCATCATATCTTTGAGATATTAAATCTTAAATATAGATTTTATTTGGCTACAACACAAAAAAGACAAACAGGCTATATTCTGACAGAATCACTTTAACCACAAAGTAAATGTGCAAATGAAATGAATACAAGAATGAAAAACTCAAACTCAAAAGACCAGTAGATTGTTTTACCTGTGTAAGTGACATTGCGCTATTACACTGATAGTCACCAAATTTTGGCTGCTGGTTTGGAGTGACAGCCAAGGGGGCATTTTCCAATTCAGGAAATGCAGCATTGATCGCTCTTCCAAATATGTCTTGAAGTTGGGCATTGATGTTGATCATACTTTTCACTGACTTGTTTTTTTCTTCTTCAAGACTCTGTAAAAATTTAGAAGATCATTTAGAGGAAGTTGTCCCTTATCTTAAAAAATACAACAGATGAGAACATTTCCCCAGTGAAAATACAACAGATGCACATTTAGAAAGGTTTAGTAATGGCAATCTACAAATTTATAGCTTTTTATTTTTTGCATACCATGATTTTATTTTCCTCCTCTTTCTTCACTGTGGCAATTTTGACTAAGGGCAGCTAATCAGTCTAGTTTTCCATCCTGGAACTCTGGGTCTGCCTCAGTGCCTCCTGGGATGTGACAGTGCACATCATCTGAGGGGGAGGGCACTGGTGATGTAGCCTTCCCAGGATGCATCTGTGAAGCCCTGACTACAGTGCCTTGAAAAAAGTATTCGTACCACTTGAAATTTTCCACATTTTGTGATGTTACAACCAAAAACGTAAATGTATTTTATTGGAATTTTATGTGATAGACCAACACAAAGTGGCACATAATTGTGAAGTGGAAGGAAAATTTTAAATGGTTTTCAATTTTTTTTACAAATAAATATCTGAAAAGTGTGGCATGCATTTGTATTCAGCCCCCTTTATTCTGATACCCCCAACTAAAATCTAGTGGAACCAATTGTCTTCAGAAGTCACCCAATTAGTAAATAGAGTCCACCTGTGTGTAATTTAATCTCAGTATAAAATCAGCTGTTCTGTGAAGCCCTCAGAGGTTTGTTAGAGAACCTTAGCAAACAAACAGAATCATGAAGGCCAAGGAACACACCAGACAGGTCAGGGATAAAGTTGTGGAGACATTTAAAGCAGGGTTAGGTTATAAAAAAATATCCCAAGCTTTGAACATCTCACGGAGCACTGTTCAATCCATCATCCGAAAATGTAAAGAGTATGGCACAACTGCCAACCTACCAAGACATGGCCGTCCACCTAAACTGACAGGCTGGGCAAGGAGAGCATTAAATCAGAGAAGCAGCCAAGAGGCCCATGGTGACTCTGGAGGAGATCCACAGCTCAGGTGGGAGAATCTGTCCACAGGACAACTATTATGCCGCATACACACAATCGATTTTCTCGACGGTGAAAACCCAGTCAAGAAAATTTACGGGAAAAACGAGGAACGGCTTGTTCCCCAACACACGGCCGTTTTTTCCGACATTTTTTCTCTTGGTCGAGAAAAACGACCCTGTGTAGGCTCCCCAGCAGCGTTTCCCTATGGGAAAACTGCAGCAGAAAAAAATGCAGTGAATCACGACGAGAAAAATTAGAGCATGTTCTAATTTTTCTCGTCGTGATTAATGCCGTTTTTCTCGTCGGGAAAAAATTATCAAAAGCCACACACGGTCGTTTTTCTCGTCAAAGAGAAAAAATTAAATTTTTCCCGATGAGAAAAATGGTCGTGTGTACGCGGCATAAGTCACGCACTCTGCAAATATGGTCTTTATAGAAGAGTGGCAAGAAGAAAGCCATTGTTGAAAGAAAGCCATAAGAAGTCCTGTTTGCAGTTTGGAAAAGCCATGTGGGGGAGAAAGCAAACATGTGGAAGAAGGTGCTTTGGTTAGATGAAACCCAAATTTTACTTTTTGGCCTAAAAGCAAAACGCTTTGTGTGGCACAAAACTAACACTACACATTACCTGAACACACCATCCACACCAGGGCCGGACTGGGAATAAAAACCAGCCCCAGAAATAATTTTATACCAGCCCAATAGCATTATTATACCAGCCCAACCACATAACGTCATTATTTTCCTGTTCACAAAAGGGAAAACCATTAATTTTAAGGACATTTAAAGAGTGTATTATATATAAGAGAGATATGAAATTTACAAACAGCACCATTTTTTTACTGACCAAAACCCACCCAAAAAACACGCATGCCGTTTACTGCCACAGCCACATTTTTACTGATGCTGCAAACAAACTAAAACGTGCCTAGAATGCTAGCTTTCAGTGCAAATATCAATATTTAAGCAATAAACATCTAACTAAAGCTATTAGCAATGTGTTTAAGTTAAATAAAAGTAAAAAAAAACATATTTCTCCATTTACATGAAGGTCAGATTAATATAGCCCAGCCAGCACAGAGATCCACCATATATCAGAGTCTGCAGGATTCCCCCTTACACCGCAGGGGAACTATGACATAAAGTGGAACATTGCAGATCATTATCTAAGGGGGAACGCTGATATAAAGGGGGGCTCTGTTCACCAGAGACGCCCCTTATATCAGAGTCCACTGCGTTCCCCTTTACATCAGAGTTCCCACTTACATCAGGGTCTGCAGTATTGCCCTTTACAGAGTTTGCAGGGTTCCCCCTTGCACTGTAAGGTGGTATCCTGCAGACTCTGATGTAAAGGGGAACTCTTGGAGTGTGGGGAGGACTCTGGTGACCAGAGGAGACCACCTTCCGCAGAAAGAAAACAATAAGGTAAGGTGGGTTACTAATATAAAGACGAAACCTATATATCAGTGCCCCTTTACATTATTGTATTCACTCTCCCTTACCTTATTGACTCCCCCTCGGACTGGCCTGGCTACACTGTCACTGACCTCCTCTCAGATGCACCATGCAGGGCTCAGTCAGTTGGCTCCAGCTTGGTGGCTCTGGTTTTATCCTATACTCTCCTCTACACAGTCCACATACGTCCTAAGAGCTCCACCCTGGTGGTACTTCCACTCGTGACTCCTCTCTGGACTGCAGACATGATATAAGACCAGAGATGGTCAGAGGCTGCGGATGGCACACGAGAGGTCAGAGGCTGCGGATGGCACACGAGAGGTCAGAGGCTGCGGATGGCACACGAGAGGTCAGAGGCTGCGGATGGCACACGAGAGGTCAGAGGCTGCGGATGGCACACGAGAGGTCAGAGGCTGCGGATGGCACACGAGAGGTCAGAGGCTGCGGATGGCACACGAGAGGTCAGAGGCTGCGGATGGCACACGAGAGGTCAGAGGCTGCGGATGGCACACGAGAGGTCAGAGGCTGCGGATGGCACACGAGAGGTCAGAGGCTGCGGATGGCACACGAGAGGTCAGAGGCTGCGGATGGCACACGAGAGGTCAGAGGCTGCGGATGGCACACGAGAGGTCAGAGGCTGCGGATGGCACACGAGAGGTCAGAGGCTGCGGATGGCACACGAGAGGTCAGAGGCTGCGGATGGCACACGAGAGGTCAGAGGCTGCGGATGGCACACGAGAGGTCAGAGGCTGCGGATGGCACACGAGAGGTCAGAGGCTGCGGATGGCACACGAGAGGTCAGAGGCTGCGGATGGCACACGAGAGGTCAGAGGCTGCGGATGGCACACGAGAGGTCAGAGGCTGCGGATGGCACACGAGAGGTCAGAGGCTGCGGATGGCACACGAGAGGTCAGAGGCTGTGGAGGGTATAGGTCCGGTCTTACCCAGCCATAAGAAGACATGGTGGTGGCAGCATCATGTAGTGGGGATGTGTTTCTTTATCAGGGACAGGGAAGCTGGTCAGAGTTGATGGGAAGATGGATGGAGCCAAATACAGGGCAATCTTAGAAGAAAACCTGTTAGAGCCTGCAAAAGACTTGAGACTGGAGCAGAGGTTCACCTTCCAGCAGGACGACAACCCTAAACATACAGCCAGAGCTACAATGGAATGGTTCAGATCAAAGCATATTCATGTGTTAGAATGGCCCAGTCAAAGTCCAGACCTAAATCCAATTGAAGAAACTGTAAAGCCCCATACACACTATCAGTTTTTCTGCAGGTTTTTGTCTTCAGGTTTACCAAAACCATGTAGTGCAAGGGTCTGCCTGATTGCATACGAATTGAAACTCTTAAGGTTTGACCTCATATTAGATGGTTTTGGTAAACCTGAAGACAAAAACCTGCAGAAAAACTGATAGTGTGTATGGGGCTTTACAGGACTTGAAAAAAGCTGTTCCCAGACGCTCTCCATCCGATCTGACAGAGCTTGAGCTATTTTGCAAAGAAGAATGGGCAAAAATGTCACTCTCTATATGTGCAAAGCTGGTAGAGACATCCCCAAAAAGACTTGTAGCTGTAATTGTAACGAAAGGTGGTTCTACAAAGTATTGACTCAGGGGGCTGAATACAAATGCATGTCACACTTTTCAGATATTGATTTGTAAAAAAAAAAAAAAAAAAAATGTAAAACCATTTATCATTTTTCTTCCACTTCAGGGGTTGCCAAAATGTCAACAGCATGTCACATTTCTGCTCTTCTCCATTAGTGCTTCCAGGAAAAACCAGATGGATTCTGATTATTCAGTGCCGTCACATTGACAGTGCTGACCAATCAGAATTCACCTGGTCCGTCCTGGATTCACTGACAGCTAGAGGTAAAAAAGCGGGGATTTCAAATCCCTGGACCACTAGAGAAGCTGCAGGGGTGCTGACATTTCGGCAACCCTAGCGGTAAGTACAGCAGGGGAGGGTGTTCAGTTTTAGTAAACCTTTATACTTTTTTCTGTAAAAGTGTACACTTAAAATACAACGATTTAACATCCGCATGCAGAGGTGCATGCTAATGTGATTTTTTAATGAAAGGGTTGGGTTTTTTCTTTTTTACTTCCTCTCTTGCCCCAGCACTTTCATAAAAGATCTTTTATGCCCCATAACCCCACTCCTCCAATATGTACATTATGCAGCCTACAGGGCTGGTGTGCTGGCAAAAAAAAAAAAGCAGACAGGAACAAAACCACACTGATAAAGCCTGGAATCAGGAGATACATACATACAGTGGGTACGGAAAGTATTCAGACCCCCTTAAATTTTTCAATCTTTGTTATATTGCAGCCATTTGCTAAAATTATTTAAAGTTAATTTTTTTTCCTCATTAACCACTTAAGGACCGGGCCAATACGGACCATAATGACCAGAGGTGATTTTACAATTTGGCACTGCGCTGCTTTAACTAGAAATGAAATTTGCGTCCTTTTCTTCCCACAAATAGAGCTTTCTTTTAATGGTATTTGATTTTTATTTTTTTTTGCAATATAAAACGGAAAAAGACCGAAAATTTTGAAAAAAAATGATATTTTCTACTTTTTGTTATAAGAAAAATCGAATAAACTCAATTTTAGTCATACATTTAGGCCAAAATGTATTCAGCCACATGTCTTTAGTAAAAAAAAATTGTCAATAAGCGTATATTTATTTGTTTGCGCAAAAGTTATAGCGTCTACAAACTAGGGTACATTTTCTGGAATTTCTCATTTCTTGAGGTGCTAAAATGGCAGGGCAGTACAAAACCCCCCTGTGACAGGGGTCCCTAAGAGCACAGGGTGAATGAAAACCCCACTATGATCTGTGATAGACATATTCAATGCGGTATATACATTGTGTATAGATTGGATGTATACTGTGTGTGGGGGTTATGTAATCATTGCTGTGATGAGGTAAGGTGTGATTGCATTCTACTGTCTAGTGTGGCTTGTGGTAATTAAGTCTGTAATTATAGGGGAGCTCGTTATGTTTCTATTGTGTAAAGTCTTTTGATACTGGGAATTAAGCCTATAATTATAGGTTGTGGAACTAGCAGACAGACAGGTTAATTGAAGAGATGCTGATGAGTCACCTGCCTGCTTGTGTATGCTACAGATCCTTTCATTATGTAAAGTCATTTGATAATGTGGATTGGGAAACAAAAGCTAACCTGTTGTCGTCTAAGAGGTGTCAAAATGATGTGTATTGGGCCTTATGTTGTGGGTGGAGCTGGACCATTGTTCATTTAGATTAATGCAGTATTGGTTGAGTGTATAAAAAGTTAGTGTTTCTCAATAAAGCTCAGTTCATTTTTGGAAAGATACAGAGTGCGTCTCGTTCTTTCGGAAGGATTAATTCCTATGGGAAGTGGTCGTCTGACTGTGGAGGATCGACAGCGAATGTGTGTTCAGGAGAGGGAAGATATCTAAAACAGCGTTAACCCCTTTCATATTTGGGGGTGTCGTTACACCCCCCTAATGACCCCATTTTGGAAAGTAGACACCCCAAGGAAATTGCTGAGGCATGTTGAGCCCATTGAATATTTTTTTTTTTGTCCCAAGTGATTGAATAATGACAACAAAAAAAAAAGTTACAAAAAGTTGTCACTAAATGATATATTGCTCACACATGCCATGGTTATATGTGAAATTACACCCCAAAATACATTTTGCTGATTCTCCTGAGTACGGGGATACCACATGTGTGGGACTTTTTTAGGAGCCTAGCCGCATACGGCACCCCGAAAACCAAGCACCGCCTTCAGGCATTCTAAGGGCGCAAATTTTTGATTTCACTCCTCACTACCGATCAGTTTCGAAGGCCATAAAATGCCAAAATAGCACAAAACCCCCACAAATGACCCCATTTTGGAAAGTAGACACCCCAAGCTATTTGCTGAGAGGCATGGTGAGTATTTTACAGCTCTCATTTGTTTTTGAAAATGAAGAAAGAAAATATTTTTTTTAATTTTTTTTTTTTTTTCAATTTTCAAAACTTTGTGACAAAAAGCGAGATCTGCAAAATACTCACCATACCTCTCAGCAAATAGCTTGGGGTGTCTACTTTCCAAAATGGGGTCATTTGGGGGGGGGGGGGTTTGAACTGTCCTGGAATTTTATGCACAACATTAGGAAGCTTATGTCACACATACATACATTTTGAAAAGCCTTTACAGGTTACCACATTAGATTTACAGAGGAGGTCTACTGCTAAAATTACTGCCCTCGATCTGACCTTTGCGGCGATACCTCACATGCATGATGCAATTGCTGTTTACATATGACGCCAGACCGACGCTTGCGTTCGCCTTTGCGCAAGAGCAGGGCGGGACAGGGGTGCTTTTTTTTTTTTTTTTTTTTTATTATTATTAATTTTGCTTTTTTTTTTTTTTTTTTTTAAACTGTTCCTTCCATATTTTTTTTTTTTTATAATTGTTATTGTTATCTCAGGGAATGTAAATATCCCCTATGATAGCAATAGGTAGTGACAGGTACTCTTTTTGAAAAAACTGGTGTCTATTAGACCCTAGATCTTTCCTCTGCCCTCAAAGCATCTGACCACACCAAGATCGGTGTGATAAAAGGCTTTCCCAATGGCGCTTTTTATATCCGGGGGGGGGGGGGGGACATTCCCTCCCACTGCTTGTAAAAGCAGTCCAGAGGCTAATAAGCCGCTAGGATTGCTTTTACATGAAAGCCAGCCTTTGGCTGAAAAGAATGATACCAAGATGATACCTAAACCCGCAGGCATCATTCTGGTATAACCAAAGTCCAGCAACATACCAGTACGTTTCTGGTCCTTTTTGGACATGTATTGTAATCTTTTTTTTCATGCAGCCTGTTGGCTGAACGAAAAAAAAGACTGATCGGTGGGTATGCCCACCATTAGAATACCTCCCTTCATTCACCCACTTCTAATGATGGGCATACATGCACCATTTATATATGCCGAAGCATGGGGGCATCCTCCCGCAAAAGTTATGCCGTGTACACACGGTCTGACTTTTCCACAGGCAAGCCTCCGTCGGAATTTCGACCATATGTACGAGGCATTAGGAGCAAAATCGCTCCTCCGCCCCTGCTGCCCCCATGCTTTGGCATATATGCTCTTTTTTTTAACTGTGTTGGTGAAATCACCTCCTACAGCACTGGAGTCGCAGGGATCAGGCCTGTCTCTGCGAACGCTGCAGTTATGTGTGTTGTGTTTTGTAAGTGACAGTGATCGATCGATACTGCACTTGGGTGGCCTGGGCTGGATGGAGGGACAAAACGCAGGTGCTAGCAGGTATCTGGGCTGATCCCGCTAACACTGCGTTTTTGGGAACCCTAAACTGCTGGGGACGCTAGTATAGATCTGATCAGATCAGATATTGATCTGTTCAGATACTATACCACTAAGGGAGGTGTAGGCTTCACGCGTGGGTGTTAGCGCTACTGGCACTAACCTGACACTGCCTGGGGTGCGACGCAGACCCTCTCCGACGCTAAAACCTAATTGATATCACCCGCCGGGCGATCAGGGGGTTAAACCTTTATTGGGTTATATACGGCGGGTGCCCTGACACTATAAAAAGCAAACTAACTAACCAGCGTCACCCGTAACACTTATACGGTGATCACTGGTGAAAGGGTTAACTAGGGGCAATCAGGGGGTTAAAACCTTTATTAGGTAATATATGGGGGTACCTGACGCTATATAAAAACCTGACGGGGAACCTAAATAATGAAATAACTAACTGGCTAACCAGTGTCACCAGTGACACTTATACGGTGATCACTGGTGAAAGGGTTAACTCTTGGGGCAATCAGGGGGTTAAAACCTTTATTAGATAATATATGGGGGTACCTGACGCTATAAAAACCTGGCGGCGAACCTAAAAAAAATAACAGACTACCTAGCGGCACCAACATAACCAATACAGCGATCAGAAAAACTATCGCTTAGTGACACTGGAAAAAGGGGGTGAAAGGGTTACCTGGGGGGCGATCAAGGGGTTAAACCTTTATTAGGTAATATATGGGGGTACCCGACGCTATAAAACCTGGCAGCGAACCTAAAAAAATAACTGACTGACTATCTAGCGGCATCACCGACGCAAATACAGCGAACAGAAAAACGTTCGCTTAGTGACAGTGGTGCTAGGGGGTGAAAGGGTTACCTGGGGGGCGATTAAGGGGTTAAACCTTTATTAGGGGGGGGGTTAGGGGGCTACCCTGGACCTAAAGGGACCTACACTAACTGCCCTGACACTTTTACAGTGATCAGTAAATAAATGATCACTGCAATCAGTAACACTGTGACTGGGGGCTGGGGGGTGACTGGGGGGGCAATCGTGTTCTTATGTGTGCTGGTGTCAGTGTAGTGTTTGTGCACTAACCTGACATCTTCTCTCCACGGCGCTCCGGTATGTGTGAGCGCCGCAGGGAGAGATGATATCACTTCCTCTGCCTGTGTTTACATTACACAGGCAGAGGAAGCATCTCATTCGCGGGGGGCGATCGTGAGGGGGTGGCCAGAAACCAAAGGCCGCCCCCTCATCACCGATCTCTCCCGGAGCGATACCGACCGCTCACTGTACCGGAGGGGGGGTCCGATCGGACCCCCCACCCATACGAAGGCAGGCACGTACAGGTACGCGATTGTGCCTCCAGGTGCCATTCTGCCGATGTATATGTACAGTGAGCGGTCGTTAAGTGGTTAATGTACACACAGCACCCCATATTGAGAGAAAAACACAGAATTGTTGAAATTTTTGCAGATTTATTAACCACTTCGCGCCTAAGGACGTCCATGGACGTCCTTGACTTTGAGCCGGGATATCTGAATGATGCCTGCAGCTACAGGCATCATTCAGATATCGTTTTTTAGAGCCGGCGATTCTCTGTACCGTAAGAACGATCATAGCAGCTGTTCCGCCGCTTGATCGTTCTTACAGGCGGCGAGAGGGGACATCCCCCCCCTCCCGCCGCCCTCCGGTGCTTCTACCGACTCACCTGAGCGATCGGTGAGTCGGTGACAGGATCCGCCGGCCCCGGCTTCTTACAATAGAGATTTCTGGCGGACCAGATGGTCGCCGGAGTCTCTATGATCGTTCGGAGGCCGGGCGCGATGTTATGACGTCACGCCCGGCCTCTGCATTCAAAAAACCGGCGCCGCTTCGGCTAGGAAGCGGTGATCGTTTTTTTTTTTTTTTTTTTTTTTTTTTTTATTTCAGGCTTTCCAGCCTAGAGGTGAGATGTGGGGTCTTATTGACCCCATATCTCACTGTAAAGAGGACCTCTCATGCTTATTCCTATTACAAGGGATGTTTACATTCCTTGTAATAGGAATAAAAGTGATCTTTTTTTTTTTTTTTTTCTAACTGTCAAAGTAAAAAGTTAAGTGTAAAATGAACAATAAATAAAAAAAAATAAAAATTGTAAAGCGCCCCTGTCCCCGGTAGCTCGTACGCAGAAGCGAACGCATACGTAAGTCCCGCCCACATATTAAAACGGTGTTCAGAACACACATGTGAGGTATCGTAGCGAACGTTAGAGCGAGAGCAATAATTCTAGCCCTAGACCTCCTCTGTAACTCAAAACATGTAACCAATAAAAAAAAAATTAAAGCGTCGCCCATGAGGATTTTTAAGTACCGAAGTTTGGCGCCATTCCACGAGCGTGTACAATTTTGAAGGGTGACATGTTAGGTATCTATTTACTCGGCGTAACTTCATCTTTCACATTATGCAAAAAAATTGGGCTAACTTTAATGTTTTAATATTTTTTAATTCATGAAACCGTTTTTTTTCCCAAAAAAATGCGTTTGAAAAATTATTGCGCAAATACCGTGCGAGATAAAAAGTTGCAATGACCGCCATTGTATTCTCTAGGGTCTTTGCTAAAAAAACATATATATTGTTTGGGGGTTATATGTAATTTTCTAGCAAAAAAATGAGGCTTTTTACATGTAGGAGCGAAGTGTCAGAATTGGCCCGGGTGCGAAGTGGTTAAAAAAGAAAAACTGAAATATCACATGGTCCTAAGTATTCAGACCCTTTGCTGTGACACTCATATATTTAACTCGGGTGCTGTCCATTTCTTCTGATCATCCTTGAGATGGTTCTCTACACCTTCATTTAAGTCCAGCTGTGTTTGATTATACTGATTGGACTTGATTAGGAAAGCCACACACCTGTCTATATTAGACCTTACAGCTTAGGGCTCTTTCACACGGGGCGGATCCGTGAAGATCCGCCCCGTGAAGCTCCGCTTGCTCAGCGGGGATCGCTCCGTTGATCCCCGCTGAGCCGACGGATGACTGGGCGGTCCCCGCACACTGTGCAGGGATCGCCCTGTCAGAGCGCCGCTCTCCCCTATGGGGAATCGGATGACGACGGACCGTAGAGTCCGTTGTCATACGATCCGCTCCGCAGACGGAAGGAAAAATAGGATTTTCCTCCGTCACACTTTTTCGGAGCGGAGCGGAGCGGATGTCAGCGGACATGTCTCCGCTGACATCCGTGCTTCCATAGGGGTGCATGGAGGATCCGTTTCAGGTCCGCCTAAAAAACTGACAGGCGGACCTGGACGGACCTCCGTGTGAAAGAGCCCTTACAGTGCATGTCAGAGCAAATGAGAATCATGAGGTCAAAAGGAACTGCCTGAAGAGCTCAGAGACAGAATTGTGGCAAGGCACAGATCTGGCCAAGGTTACAAAAAGAATTCTGCTGCACTTAAGGTTCCTAAGAGCACAGTGGCCTCCATAATCCTTAAATGGCAGACGTTTGGGACGACCAGAACCCTTTCCTAGAGCTGCCCGCCTGGCCAAACTGAGCTATCGGGGGAGAAGAGCCTTGGTGAGAGGTAAAGAAGAACCCAAAGATCACTGTGGCTGAGCTCCAGAGATACAGTCGGGAGATGGGAGAAAGTTGTAGAAAGTCAACCATCACTGCAGCCCTCCACCAGTCGGAGCTTTATGGCAGAGTGGCCCAACGGAAGCCTCTCCTCAGTGCAAGACACATGAAAGCTTGCATGGAGTTTGCTAAAAATAACACCTGAAGGACTCGAAGATGGTGAGAAATAAGATTCTCTGGTCTGATGAGACCAAGATAGAATTAACCACCTCGCGCCCGCCGTACGAGAATATACGGCCGCAAGGTGGTTGTCAAATGCCGGGAGGCCGTTATTATATGGCCTCCTCTATTTGGCCACTGGGGGGCACGCGAGCGCCGCCGGCGGCGAGCGCACGTGCCCGGCGCTTCACTGCAATGCCGATGCGCGTGCCTGGCGGCCGCGATGTCCGCCGGGCACCCGCGATCGGCGGTTACAGAGACAAGGACATGGATCTCTGTGTGTCAACACAGAGATCCATGTCCTGTCAGGGAGAGGGGACCGATGCTGTGTCCCTTGTACATAGGGACAACCATCGGTCACCTCCCCCAGTCAGTCCCCTCCCCTCACAGTAAAAATCACTAATAGGGAACACATTTAACCCCTTCCTCGCCCCCTAGTGTTAACCCCTTCCCTGCCAGTCACATTTATACAGTAATCAGTGCATATTTATAGCACTGTTCGCTGTATAAATGTGAATGGTCCCAAATTAGTGTCAAAAGTGTCCGCCATAATGTCGCAGTCACAAAAAAAAATCACTGATCGCCGCCATTACTAATAAAAAAAAAAAAAATTATAAAAATGCCATAAAACTACCCCCTATTTTGTAAACGCTATAACTTTTGCGCAAACCAATCAAACGCTGATTGCGATTTTTTTTTACCAAAAATATGTAGAAGAATACGTATCGGCCTAAACTGAGGAAAAAAATATAAAAAAAAATAAAAAAATTGGGATATTTATTATAGCAAAGTGTAAGAAATATTGCTTTTTTTTCAAAATTGTCGCTCTATTTTTGTTTATAGCGCAAAAAATAAAAACCGCCGAGGTGATCAAATACCACCAAAAGAAAGCTCTATTTGTGCGAAAAAAAGGACGTCAATTTTGTTTGGGAGCCACGTCGCACGACCGCGCAATTGTCATTCAAAGCGTGACAGTGCTGAAAGCTGAAATTTCGCCTGGGCAGGAAGGGGGTATATGTGCCCAGTAAGGAAGTGGTTAAGGCCAAAAAGTTCTAAGTGGTATGTGTGGAGAAAAACAGGCACTGCTCATCACCTGTCCAATATAGTCCCAACAGTGAAGCATGTTGGTGGCAGCATCATGCTGTGGGGGCGTTTTTCAGCTGCAGGGACAGGACGACTGGTTGCAATCGAGGGAAAGATGAATGCGGCCAAGTACAGGGATGTCCTGGACGAAAACCTTCTCCAGAGTGCTCAGGACCTCAGACTGGGCCGAAGGTTTACCTTCCAACAAGACAATGACCCTAAGCATACAGCTAAAATAACGAAGGAGTTTCTTCACAACAACTCCGTGACTGTTCTTGAATGGCCCACCAGAGCCCTGACTTAAACCCAATTGAGCATCTCTGGAGAGACCTAAAAATGGCTGTCCACCTACGTTTACCATCCAACCTGACAGAACTGGAGAGAATCTGCAAGGAGGAATGGCAGAGGATCCCCAAATCCAGGGGTGGAAAACGTGTTGCATCTTTCCCAAAAAGACTCATGTCTGTATTAGATCAAAAGGGTGCAAATACTAACTACTGAGCAAAGGTTCTGAATACTTCGGACCATGTGATATTTCAGTTTTTCTTTTTTAATAAATCTGCAAAAATGTCAACAATTCTGTGTTTTTCTGTCAATATGGGGTGCTGTGTGTACATTGAGGAAAAAAAATTAACCTTAAGTGATTTTAGCAAATGGCTGCAATATAACAAAGATTGAAAAATTTAAGGGGGTCTGAATACTTTCCGTACCCACTGTAGATAAGCAAAGGTTCCTGCTATGAAACTTAGGCAGTAAAAACGTAACTTTTTTTCTGCCACGTTAAATAGTTTGTTTGGGCCAGCTTGCCCCAAACTATTTCCTTTGCGCCTGCTGTAAGCGCTGTATAAACTGTATGTAGTATCAGCTATACTACTTCTGGTCCCGTTCACAGAACAAAAGTGAGTCAGGCTGAATAAGAAACTTTGTATTTTATGAATGCATACAAGGCTTCTTGTGAGTGGCTGAAGTGGAGAGCGTGATGTCATCCACCCAGCTCTCCACCTCAGATGAAGCCTTGTATTCCTTCATAAAATGCAAGGCTTCCTGTAAATGTCAGCTACATAGTGACATAGTGATCAGATGCTTATTTCAAATGACAAGTGACAGATGCCTAATTCAAAGGTCTTCTGCAGGCAAAGCAACATGAAAATATGTTGGCTCTTTGGAACTGTAATTGTAAAAAATACAATTTCAGTATACCGTAAAAAACAAAAGGAAAAAAAAAAAAAAAAACTGGATTTTTATAACAGCTTACCTGTAAAATCCTTTTCTTGGAGTACACCACGGGACACAGAGCCAGTCATTACATAATGGGTTAAGGGTCACCAGCGGTGATTGGACACTGGCACAACCAATTGAATGCAGCTCCCCTCCATATAACCCCTCCCATCAGGGGAGTTCCTCAGTTTTTGTAGCAAAGCAGTAAGGTTCCCATAAGAAGGGGGGGACCTCTGTGTCCCGTGGTGTACTCCAAGAAAAGGATTTTACAGGTAAGCTGTTATAAAAATCCTGTTTTCTTTATCGTACACCACGGAACACAGAGCCAGTCATTACATAGCGGGACGTCCCAGAGCAATGCTCAATTCGAAGGGTGGGAGACCCAGATCAAACAGGCCGCTTGCGGACAAGAAGCCCTATACTGCTGCCTGCAGCACACTTCGCACGAAGGCGGAATCCTCATGTCCCTTCACATCTATTTGATAGAATTTGGAAAATTGGACTGAAGACCAAGTTGCAGCTTTACAGATCTGAGCCATCGAAGCCTGGTGATGCACTGCCCATGAAGCACTTATCGCCCTGGTAGAGTGCGCCTTAACAGAAAAAGGAGGAATCCTGTTTTTTAAACCATAAGCTTGAACAATTACTTGTCGAATCCACCTGGAAATGGTGGATTTTGATGCCGCTTGGCCCATCTTGGGACTGTTTTACGTATCTGAACGGTTGCCTGCAGATACACCTTTACCGCTCTCACTAGATCTAGAGAGTGCAATAACTTTTCCCCCGCCGTCCGCGGGTCTGGAAAAAAAGAAGGCAGAACAATGTCTTGATTCAAATGAAAAGCCGACACCACCTTAGGTAAAAAGGCAGGATGGGGTCGTAGTACAATTTTTTCTTTGTGACAAATTAGATAAGGCTCTTTACAAGAAAGAGCTGCTAGTTCTGATACTCTTCTAGCAGAAGCAATAGCAATCAAAAAGGCCAATTTCCTACTTAAAATAATTAAAGGAATATGGCGAATAGGTTCAAAAGGTTGCTTTTGCAACACTGACAATACCAAATTCAAATCCCATGGGCACAAGGGAGACCTGACTGGCGGATTTATCCTCAGTACCCCCTGAATGAACGCACAAACTAGGGAATGAGATGCCAATGGTCTCTGAAAGAAGACTGATAGAGCCGATATTTGACCCTTGATGGTACTAAGGGCTTATTTCATATCCACTCCTAACTGGCAAAAGGCAAGAATCCTGCTTATTTCATATTTCTGAGGATTCCATCTTCTGGATTCACACCAGGAAACGTATGTTTTCCAGACTCTATAGTAGATAAGTCTGGAGGCTGGCTTTCTAGCATTAATGAGCGTAGAAAGAACTGGACCAGAGACCCCTCGTTTCTTCAAAATGTGGGTCTCAGCAGCCAGACCGTCAAATTTAGCTTTTGTAAGGAAAGATGGAATACTGGACCCTGCGACAGCAGGTCGTGTCGCAGCGGAAGCTTCCAGGGTCTTCCGACCATCATCTTTACGATTTCGGCGTACCAAGGCCTCCTGGGCCAATTTGGGGCCACTAGGATTACTGGTATTCCCTCCTTTTTGATCCTGAAAAGTAGCCTTTGTAAGAGAGGGATCGGGGGGAAAGCATAGATCAGTGAGAACTGATTCCAGGGAATTATTAGAGCATCTGTTCCGTAGGCTAGAGGATCTTTTGTCCTTGACACAAAGTTGTCCAACTTCTTGTTGAACTTGGAAGCTAGCAAGTCTACATCCGGGGTCCCCAATCTCTGGCATATGGCCTGAAAGATATGGTGATAGCTGCTGGCGACTTAGATAGTCCGCTTGCCAGTTTTCTATCCCTGGGATGAAGATTTCAGATAGACAAGGAACATGATCTTCTGCCCATGCTAAAATTCGCTTCACCTCCTTCTGAGCACCCCGACTGCGGGTGCCTCCTTGGTGATTGATGTAAGCTACTGCAGTAGCATTGTTGGATTGAATCCGAACCGGGTGGCCCTGTAACCTGTGTGTCCAGGTTTTGAGGGCTAGATATACTGCGCGGATCTCCAGTACGTTGATGGGCAGGCTCTTTTGTGTCTTGGCCCAGGTTCCCTGGGCTGAAGCTTCTTCAAACACTGCTCCCCAGCCCAATAGGCTGGCATCCGTAGACACCACCTTCCAGGTGACTGGGAGGAAGGATTTTCCCTTCCGTAGGTTCTTGGTCTCTAGCCACCAGTTGAAACTTTGGCGCACTTGTGGAGACAGGCGCATGGGAACATCCAGAGCTTGAATCTTTTTGTTCTAGGTAGTTAAGATACTGCTTTGCAGTAGTCTCGAATGAAACTGGGCGTAAGGGACAGCCTCAAACAAAGCCACCATCTTCCCTAGTAGCCTCATGCAAAGGCAAATTGATGGCCTCTCTTTTGCCTTGATCTTGTGGATCAGGTCTATCAGAGACTGTATCTTTGGCTCTTGTAGGAATACTCTCCTTTGGGCTGTGTCTATGATCAGGCCCAAATACTCTACCCTTCTTTGGGCTTTCAGAGCGGATTTTTGTAGGTTTACAATCCATCCTAAATGCTCCAGATACTTTACTGTAGTGAGCACAGCGCAATTTAATCCTGCCACCGACTGATCTATTACAAGTAGATAGTCTAGATAGGCTGTTACCGCTATGCCCTGTGTCCTCAGATTTGCCAACAGAGGAGCTAGGACCTTAGTAAATACTCTGGGCACAGTAGCCACACCAAAGGGCAGGGCCACAAATTGGAAGTGGCGATGTTCTACCGCAAACCTTAAGAATTTTTGGTGAGCGGGATGTATCGGTTTATGTAAATATGCGTCCTTGATGTCTATGGGCGCCATGCATTGTCCGCCTTGTAGGGAGGCGACCACGGATCCAACCGTTTCCATTCGAAAATGGCGTATGTTCAGAAACCGATTCAGAGATCTTAGATCCAAGATGGGTCTTAAGTGTCCATTTGGTTTTGGAATAACAAAGAGGTTTTAATAAAAACCTGAACCTTGCTCCTTTAGGGGTACTTCTGTAACCACCCCTTGAGACAGTAAGTGATCAAAAACTTTTGAAGAAGGATCCTCTTTTGTGGATCTTTGGAGAGTCTTGAACTTCGGAACTGAGAAGATGGGATCTCTCGAACTTCCAGTTTGTACCCTGAGGATATTGTAGATACTACCCACTTGTCTTGGATTTCTGTCTGCCATGCCGCTGAAAACTGACAAAGCCTTCCCCCCACTCGGCCGAGAGGCTTTGGGGTCTTGCTTGTTGGCTCTTGAACCCCACGGCTTCTTGTTCTTCTGAGCCTGATTTCCTTTGGCTTTTGTGGCTGGCTGAAAATGCCGCTGCCACTGGCTGGAGGCAGGTTTCCCTGGAGCCGGGGAAAGAGAACGTTTAAAACAAGGCCTCTTGTTTTTCTCTCAGGTAAAAGAGTGGTTTTACCGCTTGATATCTTTTGGATATCTTTTGGATATATTTTTCCAGATCCTCCCCAAATAGGCGTTCGCCATGGAAGGGGAAACTGGCCAAGAGTCTTTTGCATGGAGCTTCTGCTGACCAATGCTTCCAAAGAACTCTGCGCATATGCACCAGCTGGAGTGTAAGGCGTGATGCTTGTAGAATAGAATCTCTCATGGCATCATCCACTGTAAAACATAAGGGTTTAGGCAAATTCATGGCATCCACTGTAAAACATAAGGGTCTAGGCAAATTCTCCCATAATTTGGCCTGTTCCTGAGGCAGATCCTTCAGCCCGTTTTACCTGCTGTCTGATGACCTGACACATCCCCACTGCTGCTACAGCAGGCTGGGTAACTGAGCCGGCTAAAAGAAAGGAAGATTTAAGTAAAGATTCCAACTTTTTCTCAGAAGGATCTTTAAACACTTGTACATTGTCCACCGGACACGTCAGGTTCTTATTTACACAAGAAATAGCTGCGTCTACAGAAGGCAGGCTCCATTTCTTTGAAAACTTCTCCTCCATAGGATAAAGAATTGGCATAAAAGCAGTGCAGCGCAGCAAAGAAAATATAAATAAAAATAAAACCCAAAATAAATCATAAAAAACAATAATACTGAGAACGGTAGTAAATAGTTAAAAACAATGTGTCCATAGAATTCCTCTTAGCAAGAATAGAAGCCCAAGACAGTGTCCATATAGGAAGTGACTCCTAAAGATTATCAAATGGTGACTTATGTGATATTCCTCCACCACCGAAATAGGTTTGCAGCTCACCTCAGAGCATGGACCCCTGAACCAGTCAGTCAGGTCATGCAAGCATGTTTCCCTTGTGGGACAGATATTCCAAGGTAGATAAACTCAGGAAGGCAATACGATAGGGGGAAATCCACAGGTCACTAGATCAGAGCTCCGGTCCAGGTGTAATAATATGCAAGAGAATATATAGAGATCTAATGCTCTCCGTATGGTACAACATATGTTTATTTTAAAAAAGAAGAAATGCACTTACATACATAGCACTGTATAAACCCCAGTGCATGGGAATGCCGGCATGTAATAAAACGGGTGACCGGGTGTAGCGAGTGTCAGCATGGAAGAGAGGCGCGGGTGACGTCACATCTGCTCACGTATTCCGTACGCGTTGCGTCCTAGCACTGGGCGGGACTTCATCATCAGCGGTACGGAACAGCGTGAATCACCCGCTATAAATGTCAATGGAACGTGGAACCGGCCAATCACAGCACAATCAACAATCGATTGTCATGGAAACCCTGCCAGCAGGGGAATAAGACGGAGGCCGGTAAGGACCAAAATAAAGAAAAAAGCAAAGATCCCTTTAAAAAGGGAAAAACTTTACTGCACCACTTACGTGGAGCATATAATTTTGCTCAATTGATTATCAAATCAAGAAACAAATGAACAGTATGTGAATCGTAACCCACGTCTCCTGCTGACACTGAAAATACAATATATACTATCCCAATATATTAAGAAAAAAATCTAAAAGAAGGGAAAGATAGCTGGAATCAGGGAAATCAGTGACAGGTCATGAATATCTAAAATACACTGTTGACCCTATTGAAAAATTCCTAAACAAATAATTTAGAAAAATACATATAAATATATACATATATGTAAAATAAGCATAATAAAAATACCACAGAAATTCATTTTAAAATCAGGCAAAATAAAATAAAATATGGCAAAATTAAAAATTCAACGATCAGAGATAAAACAATTTAAATCAAATTCAACATTCAAGCCAGCAGGTACTAAAACTTGTGTCTCGTGTATCCACTGAGATTCCCTGCGGCTTAACTGGCGTATAAAACTACCACCTCTCCAATGTTTGATTACTCGTTCGATGCCCCAAAATTTCAAACCTCTAGGGTTTTGATTATGCATCAATTTAAAATGTCTAGACACATTGTGTGTTTTAACTCCTCTTTTAATGTTGTTCACATGCTCTCCTAGACGAACGTGAAGTGGTCTAGAGGTTCTACCAATATACTGAAGACCACATTCGCATTCTAGCATGTAAACAACACCTATAGTGGTGCACGTAATCAACTGACCTATCTTATATGATTTTTTGGTAGCAGTGGCAAGAAAATCTTTCCTCTTTTTTATATTGCACTTAGAATGCTTGCAGGCTGTGCATCGCCCGCAAGCATAAAAACCAGCGAGGAAGGAGAAGAGTCTGTTTTCAGAATGCACTGGAGGGTCAACAACTCCTGGTGCCAGACAATCACGCAAAGACGGAGCTTTCTTATAGATGAATGCTGGGCGTGATGGCAACAGCGGGCCCAAAACCTTGTCTTGCTTTAGTATTGACCAGTTATTTGAAACAAGTTTTTCAAATTTCTTATATTGTACGTTATAATTGAGTACCATTTTGAAATTCGAGATACTAATATTGGTTTCTCTGACTTTATCAGCTACCAATGATCCCCTATCCAAGGAACGTACATTCTCTATCTCTTTATCTAAAGAGTCCCTATTATACCCTTTCTGTTGGAATCTGGATGACAAAATCTGTGCCTGTGTGAGAAAGTCCTCCTCCCTTGTGCAATTTCGCCTGAGCCTAATAAACTGACCTTTCGGTATATTGCATAGCCACGATTTATGGTGGCAACTATCAAGTGGTATGTATGCATTACGATCAGTAGGCTTAAGATAATTACACAGGCGGAATTGCTCACTATCCTTCCAGATTTCCAAATCTAGGAACACAATATTTTTCATACTAATATTCCAGGTTAATTTAATATTCTTGGTATTCTCATTCATTGTCCCGATAAAGTAATCAAGACTGGGACGATCCCCCTCCCAAATTAGAATGAGATCGTCTATGTACCTTTTGTAACAGACTAACTGGGGGGGACGATTCTTGAAAACCACGTCCTCCTCCCAGTGGGCCATAAAAAGGTTGGCCACACTGGGAGCAAAACGGGCTCCCATCGCGACCCCCCTTGTCTGCAAAAAGAACTGACGATTGTACCAAAAATAATTTCTAGATAAACAAAAACCCAGACTGGTCAAAAGAAAATCCTTATGTTTAGCCGGAAGATCTGAAGATGCTAAAGCCCACTGCACGGAAGACAAGACATCCTCATGTCCTATTATAGTGTACAGTGAGCCTACATCCGCAGTGACAAGGATACTGGATGGTGAGCATGTGACAGCCTCCAATAATTGAATAATATGTTTGGTGTCCCTAAGGTAGGCTCTAGTTTCTGACACCAGGGGTTGCAGAAATGAATCTATATACTGCCCCACTCTCGAGCTAATGGAGTCAATGCCATTAACGATAGGCCTCCCCGGAGGGTTGGCACTATCCTTATGGATTTTTGGAAGGCAGTATATGATTGGTGTTCTACAGAACAAAGGATCTAAATAGAGGGCCTCCTTTTTATTAAGGACACCCATAGTTTGTCCTGATACTACTAACAGATGAAGCTCATCCTTATATGTCAGCATAGGATCCCTATTCAAAATACGGTAAGTGTCATGATCACTCAATAACCGATCCATTTCTGCTGTATAAACAGCTTTATCTAAAATAACCAATCCACCCCCTTTATCCGCCGGACGTTTTTCTAGAGATTCCATCCCCTTTTTAATGTACTGTGGGTCCATCACTTTCCTTATCCTCATTTTATCTAAGTCATTGAACATATGTTTAAACACCTCTAAGTATTTATTATCAACATTCAGAGGGTTAAAAGTGGACTTATTACGTAGGTTGGAGTGGACACCATCAGCTACTCTAGTTGATTTTATGGGGTTAGTCAAAAAATATTTTTTCATATTGAGGTTTCTAACAAATTTTTGAATGTTGACATAAGTTTGGAATTTATTGAGATTTTTTGTTGGGGCAAACTTCAAACCCCTATCCAACACTCGTAACTCGTCATCATCCAAAGTGCAACTGCTCAAATTATAGATCCCTGTGCCTATTGGGGTTTTGGTCTTTTGTATTCTCCTTCCCCCTCTCCTTCCTCTCTGGCCTTTCTTTTTTGAGATTGACCATTTCCTTGTGGAATCTGTTGAGGTTGGTGCCTCCACCAATCGCCTGGCCGGTTCCACGTTCCATTGACATTTATAGCGGGTGATTCACGCTGTTCCGTACCGCTGATGAAGTCCCGCCCAGTGCTAGGACGCAACGCGTACGGAATACGTGAGCAGATGTGACGTCACCCGCGCCTCTCTTCCATGCCGACACTCGCTACACCCGGTCACCCGTTTTATTACATGCCGGCATTCCCATGCACTGGGGTTTATACAGTGCTATGTATGTAAGTGCATTTCTTCTTTTTTTAAATAAACATATGTTGTACCATACAGAGAGCATTAGATCTCTATATATTCTCTTGCATATTATTACACCTGGACCGGAGCTCTGATCTAGTGACCTGTGGATTTCCCCCTATCGTATTGCCTTCCTGAGTTTATCTACCTTGGAATATCTGTCCCACAAGGGAAACATGCTTGCATGACCTGACTGACTGGTTCAGGGGTCCATGCTCTGAGGTGAGCTGCAAACCTATTTCGGTGGTGGAGGAATATCACATAAGTCACCATTTGATAATCTTTAGGAGTCACTTCCTATATGGACACTGTCTTGGGCTTCTATTCTTGCTAAGAGGAATTCTATGGACACATTGTTTTTAACTATTTACTACCGTTCTCAGTATTATTGTTTTTTATGATTTATTTTGGGTTTTATTTTTATTTATATTTTCTTTGCTGCGCTGCACTGCTTTTATGCCAGTTTACTTGGGGATTTGATATTTTGACCCTCAGTGTCCAGCTGCAATTCTTTTTGTGTTAATTTTATTTGCGCTGGTTGATCTGCTTTAGTATAGGATAAAGAATGTCAAACTTTTTTGGATGTGAGAAACGCTTATCTGGGTGTTGCCAGTCTGCGTAAATCAGATCCTCTAGTAATGGATGAACCGGGAAAGAGCATGCACCCTGCAGGGATCTTAATGAACCCAGGGAGGAGACAGGTGATTCAGTTACCTCCGAAAAGAGGGTAACTTAAATGCAGAACGCACTGTTCCAGCATAACATTGCACCTGCGACTTCAGAATCTGGGATGCAGAGAAAGGCTTATCTGATATCCCTGATCCGTCCGACTCCTCATCCTCTGCCGGTGTAGCATCCTCTTCATTCTCTGATTTTTCTGAAAGGAGGTCAACCACCGAAGGAGATCTGCTTCGCTTTCTGTCCTTTATTAGAAGACTTAGCGATTAATGTGGCGATTCTCTCTTCTAGGTTATTTAGGGCTGCTGACAAAGTGTCCTCAGTTATACGCAGGCCCAGGCTTCACTGGGGAAGCTGCCATACCTGATAGTGGTAATGGCTCATCCTGTACAGCTGCGTCAGATAATACAGGAGAGAAAGGTACCGAGTCAGCACAGCTATAGCCTCCCCCGTCTCAGGCGGCGGTGCTTTTTTATCTCTTTTGTCAGAATTTCTTCCCCTGGAAGGCATACTGCTAAGAAAAAACCAAGGTACCAAAAATGCATATACTACTGTGCTAAGTTTAGCAATCTACATAAAGTATGCAACTTTAAACACACAGTTTTATGCACAAAAGTGGGTGTCTGTCTCGGTAGTACCCAGCCTGTCCACATGGAGCCTTATGTCCCTGTAATGCTGCTGTATCCCAAAAGGAGTGAGCTTGCTGGTTACTGCAGACCTTTATGCCTTTGTAAACAGGCGCCGTTTTCACGTGCCCGCGCATGCTCGCGACCTCCCGTCCCACCTGCCGCCGATAAAGCGCGCCCCCGTGAGCGCGCGCGGCTCCTAGAGCTCAATGGCAGCGACTACGGTGCAAGGGAAGTTCCCTTATCCAGCACCCTGCCATCCTTACCTGCTTCTGCAGGTGTCTGGTTGGCCATTCGAGAGGAGGAGGGAGGTGCCCAAGCAAGACTCTGCAGCAGAGGAAACTCACAGTGTGCTTGTCCCAGGAAACAGACACTGAACAGAGCGAGGTGAGTTAACACTCAGCTCTTTACTCCCCCAGTGGCGGCATAAGAGAAGACATCCACTTATCCTTAGGAAAGGTCCTTAGTTTAGGACTCTAACCTCTTACCTTTATCCTCGCCGCAGGCTTTTTTCTGCTGAAAATCAGACAGATACCAATCTTCACCCATCACGACGGGATGTGTGTGCCAACCTTCAGGGATATGGGTTCCTATTTAAAGGATGCCTCTCCCCTGGGCCTTGTAAAAGACTCTTACCAGGACTTTTAGCGAAGTAGCGAAAGTGCTGGATCTTAGAGCCCAGTCCTCCGAAGAGAGACATTACAGGCGACGCCTCACACGTGAGGCCCGGATCCCATCCAGTTTTGGCTTACTTTAGGCGTCTTGGATGGGTCCAAAAGCATAGCTCTTTTACCCCCAGAGGGTCTCCTTGGCAGAGCTTTCCTTTAGCACATCCTATCGCGTCCAACACCTTTAGACACTGGCGAAAAAACTGAGTAACTCCCCTGATGGGAGGGGTTATATGGAGGGGAACTGCATTCAATTGGTTGTGTAGGTGTCCAATCACCGCTGGTGACCCTTAACCCATTATGTAATGACTGGCTCTGTGTCCCGTGGTGTACGATAAAGAAAAACATTTTGTACATTCTTCAGTTTATGGAAAAAGCAATTTATTAGGACAGTATACCAAATTAAATTATACATATATAACATTTATATATGTTGTGACATTATGAAAGGCGAGGTGATTGATAGATGTTATGTTTCACCTCGCATGCGTCATTTGCTGAGAACCAAGCTGGAATTCGGTCTGGGTTTTACCAGCCACCTTGGCAGGGTTGGTTCCGGACCAGATTTTGCGGTCCACTTGTGTCCACCAACAGATGGTATAAATAAAGCAGGACTGGAGCAAAGAATTGCTCTTGGCCTGGGACTCGGAAAGCAAAAAAAGAGAGGGCTGGTTATGTGAAGTTTGCTTTGTGAGAGAAAGAAAAGGTTTGCATTACCTTTGTTTTGTGGGTGAGTGGGAGAAGTCCTTCACCTCTGAGTTGGGAACCTGCAAATGCTTAGTTAGTGCCTGGATGGCAAGGATTCCCCTTGAGCTAACCCCTGACAATGTACATAAAACTAGTCAGTTATACTCAAGTTAACCAACACATACTGAAGCTGCTTAAAACTAGACTAGTAATCCTTAAGGACCTCTGGTAACAAAAGGGTTAGGAAGTACTGTATTTATTGGCGTATAACACTCACTTTTTTACCCTGAAAAAAGAGGGTAAACTGTGCCTGCGTGTTATACGCAGGGGGCTGTGGAAAGTTTTTTTCCTGAAAGTTCCCTCTTAAAGTTAGGGTGCGTGTTATACGCCGATAAATACGGTAATCTTCACTTTTAGTTAAGTGAACCCATGTTCACATTAAGCAATTATGTACAAGTAGGAAAAAATAGGATTTTTATAACAGCTTACCTGTAAAATCCTTTTCTTGGAGTACATCACGGGACACAGAGGCTTTTTCTTTATCGTACATCACGGGACACAGAGCGACATAGTAATTACTATGTGGGTTATAGACCTTACCTTGAGGTAATGGACACTGGCACACCCAAGACAGGAAGTCCCCTCCCCTATGTAACCCCTCCCATACTGGGAGTACCTCAGTTTTTGGTCACGGTTAAGCATGTATTCAAGTTAGCTCTGCGTATGGTTCTTTTTGGGCCAAAGGCAAGCTATTCCGGATCCGTCCAAAGTGCTTCAAAGCCAAAATGGACGGTACCCGGCCTCGGTAAAGAAGAACGAGGTATGGCCTGTAATGCCAGTACTCTTGTCAGACCCAATACCAAGAGGTGTTTGGCAGGGTGCTATACAGATCCCTGAAGGTCAGATGACATTGCCCGCCAGGAGGGGCGAAGTTTGGGCTTTCTGTTCCGAACAGAGTGCTGTGGCGGGGACAGGTAAGTGAAGGTCCCTGATGGACTTGGTTCAGCAGGGAGCCTTCAAACAAATGTGTTGGCCTGTAATTTACCTATATGGTATATTTCCCACTGTATCCCGGTACTTAAATTTGGTAACCTGAAAGGAATTTTCATATGGTTCTAATATTGGACATAATGGTAGTACCCCTGTTGGGCCACTAGAGGGAGATACTTTTTTGAGATGTCTAAAAAGCTGGGCTATACCTTGTCACAGGTGTAATGCCTAAACAGATGGAGGAGCCTTCTTTTTTAAGTACAGCTCTAAAGGACCCATCTGGTTAAATGTTACCATGTCATACTTGTAGGGAGACCTGGGTTCGCATGATGATGCGCTGCAGTCTCCCTATGTAGCGCCGCTCAGCCTAAAGGTTTGGAGCAGTCCGCAGCCTCCCTCCTCTCCCCATTTTCCTCTCCATGAGGAAACGTTGCCGGCGCACATGAAAGCCAAGTTATGGGGAACGAGTCACGGAGGGGGAAGGGCTTGACGTAATGACGCGCAGTGTTTCCCGGCACACTTCTACGCATGTGCAGGCGTCCTCTTCTTTAAAAGACAGTCTCTGGGAGACACGCTGATGAAAGGATTTTGGTGACATTTAATATTATTACATTGGGCATACAACAGGTGGTGATACAGGCATCCCCAAGGCACATTAGTTAAGAACACCTGACTAGCTCACATAGCAAGCTTGTACACTGGACTATAGTTAGTGGTGGGTGCATTTTTGGCTGCAAGTCCTTCGGCTTTGAGCTTAGGACTATGCCTTCCAAGGGCTCTGGGAATAAAAATCCTAAGAAGCAAAAGGGTTCACTATCGGGCTCTGAGGATCTAGGGCTTGCCCACGCTGTTCTATCCTCCCCTGATAAATCAGAGGTAGTTGCCCGAGGGGAGCCATCACGAATGCTAGGTGCTGTGGCTGCCCTCAGTTCACCTGCTCCGGTGTATGTGACAGAGGAGGCTTTTACCTCGGCTCTAGGAGGATTAGAACAAAGATTGGCAGCATTAATCGCTTCCTCCCTGCCGGGAAAAAAGCGCGCCAGATCTCCATCTCCACCGTTAAGCCCTGTACACACGATCGGATAACCTATGGATTTTTGTCCGATGGATTTGACCATCGGAAATCCGATGAAACTGTTTTTCATCAGTCTTGGCCACACACCATCAGTCAAAAAACCGACCGTTCCAAACGCGGTGACGTAAAACACTCCGATGAGCCGAGAAAAATGAGGTTTAATGCTTCTGAGCATGCGTCGACTTGATTCTGAGCATGCGTGGGTTTTTTAACCGATGGACTTGCCCATAGACGATCGGAAATTCCCATCGGTTTTTTATCCATCGGAAAAATTTAAAACAAGTTCTATTTTTTCCATCCGATGGAAAAAAGACCGATGGGTACCATACACGATCGGTTTGTCTGATGAAAACCATCCAGCGGACGGTTTTCATCAGTTAAACCGATCGTGTGTACGGGGCTTTAGAGTTTAACTGCAGAGCAACTATCTCAGGATGAAATTGATTTTCCTTCAGGGGACCAGGCTGAGGATGACGCTGCCTCAGAAGAATCTACATTAGAGGAACCGTTTTCAGCCTCACAAGCTGAAAAATTGTTAGTTCAGTCTTTAACAGACATGGTTCGGTCAGCTTTCAAGCTGCCCCTTTCAGAACCAGCAACTACATTGGTTTCTTCATTGGGGTCTTTGAAAGCCTCGCAGGCTAATGGGTCCTTTCCAGTGCATCCATTGCTAGAGGGTCTCATTTATAAGGATTGGGAACATCCTGATAAACTGTTCCTTCCTCCCAAGAGGTTTGCTGTGGTAAATCCTAGGGGGGAAAGTTCACCAAAAAGTGGAGCCTCCCTACTGTGGATGCTGTCATCTCTTGTGACCAAATCCCTAACATGTCCAGTGGAACAATGTACAGATGTTTAACCACTTGCCGACCGCGCCATAGCCGAAAGACGGCTACAGGGGGGTCGAGTTATTCTGGGAGGACGGGAGTTATTCCCAGGGACGTCCTCCCAGAATCTTGCTCCCCTGGGGCGCGCTCCCAGAAATATCCGCATCACGGATAGCGGTAGATGGCCGCTAATCGTGGCCGTTTACCACGTGATCGCTCCGTCAAATGAGCGATCACTTGTAAACAAACCGGCGTCATGTGATGACACCGGTTTCCTCTCTCCCCTCTCTGTACATTGTGAGAGGAGAGGGGAGGGAGCGGATGGCAGCAGCGCTGTGGGCTGGATGTGTAGTGCCCACAGCTCTGCTCTGTGACAAGTGAAGTCACAGATCCATCCATCCCTGCTCATACTCAAATACCCTGCCAATACCCTGCCCATACTCTGCCAATACTCTGCCAATACCCCGCCATACTCTGCCAATACCCCGCCATACTCTGCCAATACCCCGCCATACTCTGCCAATACCCCGCCATACTCTGCCAATACCCCGCCATACTCTGCCAATACCCCGCCATACTCTGCCAATACCCCGCCATACTCTGCCAATACCCCGCCATACTCTGCCAATACCCCGCCATACTCTGCCAATACCCCGCCATACTCTGCCAATACCCTGCCCATACCCGGCAATAAAAAGCGTTTTAACCACTTCCCGCCCGCCGGCCGTCATATGACGTCCTTGACTTTGTGCGGGGATATCTGAATGATGCCTTCAGCTACAGGCATCATTCAGATATCAGCTTTTTCAGCCAGTGATTCCCTACACCATAAAAACGATCATAGCGGCTGTTCCATCGCTTGATCGTTCTTACGGGAGGCGAGAGGGGACGTCCCCCCCTCCCGCCGCCCTCCGGTGCTTCTACCGATTTACCGCTACGATCGAAGCCAGGATCGTTTATTTTTTTTTTTATTTCAGGCTTCCCAGCCTAGAGGTGAGATGTGTGGTCTTATTGACCCCATATCTCACTGTAAAGAGGACCTATCATGCCATATTCCTATTACAAGAGATGTTTATATTCCTTGTAATAGGAATAAAAGGGATCAAAAAAAAATTTTGGGGGGAAAAAAGTAGCAAACTAAAATAAATAAAGTAAAATGAACAATACCTTTATTTTATTTTTTTTAAAGCGCCCCTGCCCCCGTGTGCTCGCAGAAGCAAAACGCATACGCAAGTCTCGCCCACATATGAAAACGGTGTTCAAACAACACGTGAGGTATCGCTGCGAACGTTAGAGCGAGAGCAATAATTCTAGTCCTAGACCTCCTCTGTAACTCAAAACATGTAACCAGTAAAATAATTAAAAGCGTTGCCTATGGGGATTTTTAAGTAGCAAAGTTTGGTGCCATTCCACGAGTGTGTGCAATTTTGAAGGGTGACATGTTAGGTATCTATTTACTCGGCGTATCTTCATCTTTCAAATTATGCAAAAACATTCGGCTAACCTTACTATTTTGGTTTTTTTTTTTAAGCACAAAACAGTTTTTTTCCCCAAAAAACGCGTTCGAAAAATTGCTGCGCAAATACCGTGCGAGATAAAAAGTTGCAACAACCGCCATTGTATTCTCTAGGGTCTTTGCAAAAAAAAAAAACATATATATTGTTTGGGGGTTCGGTGTAATTTTCTAGCAAATAAATTATGAAATTTACATGTAGGAGAGAAATGTCAGAATTGGCCTGGGTGCTCCAGAACGCCTGATGGTGCTCCCTGCATGTTGGGCCTCTGTATGTGGCCACGCTGTGTAAAAGTCTCACACATGTGGTATCGCCATACTCGGGAGTAATAGCAGAATGTGTTTTGGGGTGTAATTTGTGGTATGCATATGCTGTGTGTGAGAAATAACCTGCTAATATGGCAATTTAGTGGAAAAAAAAAACAAAAAAAATCTTGATTTTGCAAAGAATAGTGGTAAAAAATGACAACTTCAAAAAACTCACCATGCCGCTTTCTAAATACCTTGGAATGTCTTCTTTCCAAAAAGGGGTAATTTGGGGGGTATTTGTACTTTTCTGGCATGTTAGGGTCTCAGGAATTAAGATAGGCCGTCAGTACTTCAAGTGTGATCAATTTTCAGATATTGGCACCATAGTTTGTGGACTCTAACTTTCACAAAGACCAAATAATATACACCAAATTGTACTTATTTTTACTGAAGATAAGTAGCAGTATAAATTTTGGCCAAAATTTATGAAGAAAAATCACTAATTTGCTAAACTTTATAACTGAAACGAAGAAAAATTCATTTTTTTAACAAAATTTTCAGTCTTTTTTCTTTTATAGCGCAAAAAATAAAAAACCCAACGGTGATTAAATACCACCAAAAGAAAGCTCTATTTGTGTGAAAAAAAGGACAAAAATTTCATATGGGTACAGTGTTGTATGACTGAGTAATTGTCATTCAAAATGTGAGAGCACCGAAAGCTGAAAATTGGTCTGGTTAGGAAGGGGGTTTAAGTGCCCAGTGGTCAAGTGGTTAAGGATCCAACAGATAAAAAATTGGAAACCTTATTAACCACTTAAGCCCCGGACCATTTTGTAGCTAAAGGACCAGAGGTGTTTTCAGAATTTGGCACTGCGCTGCTTTAACTGTAAATTGTGCGGACATGCAATGCTGTACCCAAACGAAATTTGCGTCCTTTTCTTCCCACAAATAGAGCTTTCTTTTAATGGTATTTGATTGCCTCTGCGATTTTTATTTTTTGCGATATAAATGGAAAAAGACTGAAAATGTTGAAAAAAAAAAAATATTTTCTACTTTTTGTTATAAGAAAAATCGAATAAACTAAATTTTAGTCATACATTTAGGCCAAAATGTATTCAGCCACATGTCTGTAGTAAAAAAAATGTCAATAAGCGTATATTTATTGGTTTGCGCAAAAGTTATAGCGTCTACAAACTAGGGTACATTTTCTGGAATTTACACAGCTTTTAATTTATGACTGCCTATCTCATTTCTTGAGGTGCTAAAATGGCAGGGCAGTACAACCCCCCCTCCCCCAAATGACCCCATTTTGGAAAGTAGACATCCCAAGGAAATTGCTGAGAGGCATGTTGAGCCCATTGAATATTTTTTTTTTTGTCCCAAGTGATTGAATAATGACAAAAAAAAAAAAAAAAAATTACAAAAAGTTGTCACTAAATGATTGATATATTGCTCACACATGCCATGGTTATATGTGGAATTACACCCCAAAATACATTCTGCTGCTTCTCCTGAGTACGGGGATACCACATGTATGGGACTTTTTAGGAGCCTAAACGCGTACGGTTCCCCGAAAACCAAGCACCGCCTTCAGGATTTCTAAGGGCACAAATTTTTGATTTAACTCCTCACTACCTATCACAGTTTCGAAGGCCATAAAATGCCAAAATAGCACCAAACCCCCCCCAAATGACCCCATTTTGGAAAGTAGACACCCCAAGCTATTTGCTGAGAGGCATGTTGAGTATTTTACAGCTCTAATTTGTTTTTGAAAATGAAGAAAGAAAATCTTTTTTTTTTTTTTCCAAATTTCAAAACTTTTTGACAAAAAGCGAGATCTGCAAAATACTCACCATACCTTTCAGCAAATAGCTTGGGTTGTCTACTTTCCAAAATGGGGTCATTTGGGGGGGTTTTGTGCCATCTGGGCATTCCATGGCCTCCGAAACTGTGATAGGCAGTGAGAAGTGAAATCAAAAATTTACACCCTTAGAAAGCCTGAAGGCGGTGATTGGTTTTTGGGGTCCCGTACGCGGCTAGGCTCCCAAAAAGTCTCACACATGTGGTATCCCCGTACTCAGGAGAAGCAACAGAATGTATTTTGGGGTGTAATTCCACATATGCCCATGGGCATGTTTGAGCAATATATCATTTAGTGACAACTTTGTGCAAAAAATAAAAAATAAATAAATAAATTGTCTTTTTTCCGCAACTTGTGTCAACATATAAAATATTCCATGGACTCGACATGCCTCTCAGTATATAGCTTGGGGTGTCTACTTTCCAAAATGGGGTCATTTGGGGGGGTTTTGAACTGTCCTGGCATTTTATACACAACATTAGGAAGCTTACATCCACTCTTCTAACCACTTGAAGACAAAGCCCTTTTTGACACTTTTTGTTTACATGAAAACATATTTTTTTTTGCAAGAAAATTATGTTGAACCCCCAAACATTATATATTTTTTAAAGCAAAGGCCCTACAGATTAAAATGGTGGGTGTTGCATTTTTTTTCCCCACACAGTATTTGCGCAGCGATTTTTCAAACGCATTTTTTGGGGAAAAAAATACACTTTTTTTAATGCACTAAAACACACTATATTGCCAAATGTTTGATGAAATAAAAAAGACGATCTTAGGCCGAGTACATAGATACCAAACACGACATGCTTTAAAATTTCGCACAAACGCGCAGCGGCGACAAACTACATACATTTTTAAAAGCCTTTACAGGTTACCACGTTAGATTTACAGAGGAGGTCTACTGCTAAAATGACTGCCCTCGATCTGACCTTCGCGGTGATACCTCACATGAATGGTGCAATTGCTGTTTACATATGACGCCAGACCCACGCTTGCGTTCGCCATTGCGCAAGAGCAGGGCAGGACAGGGGTGCTTTTTTTTTTTTTATTATTAATTTTGCTTTTTTATTTTATTTTTAAACTGTTCCTTCCATATTTTTATTTTTTTATCATTTTTATTGTTATCTCAGGGAATGTAAATATCCCCTATGATAGCAATAGGTAGTGACAGGTACTCTTTTTTTGAAAAAACTGGGGTCTTCTAGACCCTAGATCTTTCCTCTGCCCTCAAAGCATCTGACCACACCAAGATCGGTGTGATAAAATGCTTTCCCTATTTCCCAATGGCGCTTTTTATATTCAGGGGGGGGGGGGGGCATTCCATCCCACTGCTTGTAAAAGCAGTCCAGAGGCTAATTAGCCACTAGGATTGCTTTTACATGAAAGCCAGCCGCTGGCTGAAAAGAATGATACCAAGATGATACCTAAACCCGCAGGCATCATTCTGGTATAAACATTCAAAGTCCAGCAACATACCAGTACGTTGCTGGTCCTTGTTGGACATGTATTGTAATCTTTTTTTTCATGCAGCCTGTTGGCTGAACGAAAAAAAAAGGATTGATCGGTGGGTATTCCCACCATTAGAATACCGCCCTTCATCCACCCACTTCTAATGATGGGCATACATGCACCATTTATATATGCCGAAGCATATGTACGCAGCATTAGGAGCAAAATCGCTCCTCCGCCCCTGCTGCCCCAATGCTTCGGCATGTATGCTTTTTTTTTTTTAACTGTGGTGGTGAAATCACCTCCTACAGCACTGGAGTCGCAGGGATCAGGCCTGTCTCTGCAAACGCTGCAGTTATGTGTGTTGTGTTTTGTAAGTGACAGTGATCGATCGATACTGCACTTGGGTGGCCTGGGCTGGACGGAGGGGCAAAACACAGGTGCTAGCAGGTATCTGGGCTGATCCCGCTAACACTGCGTTTTTGGGAACCCTAAACTGCTGGGGACGCTAGTATAGATCTGATCAGATCAGATATTGATCTGTTCAGATACTATACCACTAAGAGAGGTGTATGCTTCACGCGTGGGTGTTGGCATAACTGGCACTAACCTGACGCTGCCTGGGGTGTGACGCAGGGTTAACTAGGGGCAATTAGGGGGTTAAAACCCTTATTAGATAATATATGGGGGTACCTGACACTATAAAAACCTGCGGCGAACCTAAAAAAAATAACTGGCTACCTATCGGCATCACCGACAATAAGACAGCGATCAGAAAAACGATCGCTTAGCGACAGTGGTGATAGGGGGTGAAAGGGTTATCTGGGGGGCGATCAAGGGGGTTAAACCTTTATTAGGTAATATATGGGGGTACCTGACGCTATAAAAACCTGCGGCGAACCTAAAAAAAGAGAGCAGGTCTGGACGTAGCGGAAGGGTCCACGGGTCCCCTACTGCCATCTTCACGATTTCTGCATACCAGGACCTTCTGGGCCATGCCGGGGCTACAAGTACTACCGGATTTTGTTCCTCCTTGATCCTGCAAAGAAGCCGCGGTAGCAGCTGAACAGGGGGGAATGCGTAAATCAGTGAATACTGATCCCATGGGGTCACTAATGCATCTGTCCCGCACGCGAGTGCATCTCTCGTTCTTGATACAAAGTTGACCATTTTTTTGTTGAACCTAGACGCCAACAGATCTACCCCATTTTTGGCATATAGTCAAAAAGATTTTGGGGTGAAGAGACCATTCCCCCAAGAACAACTGCTGGCGACTCAAGAAATCTTAACCCAAAACCCCTAAATGAGATAAGACAATAGCAGCGCTACAAAATGGTGCTAAAAATATAATAAACAGTAACATATAAACTCGATAACACCATGTGATAAGCGACACATATTCCCGGGATGAAGACTGCAGATAGGCAAGGTACATGCCTTTCTGCCCAGCCCAGAACATGGTCACTTCCCTCTGGGCTGCGCAACTCCTGGTGGTCCCTTGGTGATTGATATAGGCCACTGCTGTGGCATTGTCCGATTGAATCCTGACAGGACAATCCTGCAACCTGTAAGTCCAGTCTTTCAGAGCCAGGCGTACCGCCAGAATTTCCAGGATGTTGATGTGTAAAACCTTCTCAGTTTCGGACCATTTCCCTTGAACAGTGGCTTCCTCCAGGACTGCTCCCCAACCTGAAAGGCTGGCATCTGTTACCACCTTCCAGACAACCGGCATGAAGGATTTCCCCTTTTGTAGATTTTTGGACAACATCCATCAACTGAGGCTCTGGCGCACGCTTGGGGCCAGAAATATTGGGAAGTCCAGAGCCTGAACATTCTTGTTCCAAGCGGCTAGAACACGGTTTTGCAATAGTCTTGAATGGAATTGGGCATAGGGAACAGCTTAGAATGAAGCCACCATCTTCCCTAACAACCTCATGCAAATGGTGGGATATCTCTTCGACCTGACGATCTGGACCAGCACTATTATAGCATGGACTCTTGCCTGGGGCAAAAACTATTTTTTTTTGGACTGTATCTATGAGCAGACCTAAGTATTCCAGCCTCTTTACTGGCCGCAAGGATGACTTTTCTAGATTGAGAATCCAACCTAGGTGTTCCAGATACTCGACCGTGCTGACCAAATTTTGGTCTAAGAGGGCTACTGACTGTTCTACGAGTAGCAGGTCATCTAGGTATGCCATTACTGTTATACCTTGGGCTTTTGTAAAAACTCAGGGTGCAGTAGCCAAACCAAAGGGCAGGGCCAAAAACTTAAAGTGGGGGCGCGCTATCTCGAAATCGCAGAAACTTCTGGTGAGCAATAAAAATAGGCACATGCAGATAAGCATCCTTGATATCGATTGACGCTAGGAGCTCTCCTCCCCATAGCCACTCTCCATGAAATGGAAAACTAGCCAACAGCTTTTTACATTTTTACAAGGTGATTCGGCTGACCAGTTTTTCAACCAGAGAATTCTATGCATGTAAACCAGAGGGATAGCAAGGCGAGACGCCTGCTGAATAGAGTCTGTGATAGCGTTGACCGCAAAACATAATGCCCTTGGTAGCTCGGCTAAATCCCAGGCCTGCTGAGCAGGAACCACTCCGAGGACCTGCTTCACTTGATCTCTTAGGGAATGACAAACGCCTATTGCGGCAACAGCCGTTTGAGTCACCGCTCCTGCAATAGCAAAGGAGGTTTTTAGAAAAGATTCCAATCTTTTATCCGTTGGATCTTTAAACATCTGAACATTGTCTACTGGAAGTGTTAGATTTTTATTCACACAAGAAATGGCAGCATCCACTGCTGGCACACTCCATTTTTTGGTGAACTTTTCCTCCATGGGATAAAGTAAAGACATTTTTTTTAGGAGGAAGAAAATGCTTGTCTGGGTGATCCTAGTCTTTATACACAAGTTGCTCCAGCAACTGATGGACCGGAAAGGCATGTAGAGCCTGCGGAGGCTTTAGAGACCCTAAAGGAGAAATGGGTCTCTCGGTTGCCTCTGTTAAGTGTAGCTTAAACGTGGCACGGACTAATTCTGTCAGAGATTGTACCATCAACTTCTCAGATTGTGAAGCTCATCCGAGGTTGAAGAGGAGTCATCTGTTTGTCCCTCTTCCCGGCCAACTCATCCCCAGCTTGAGGGCCGGGGGTTGGGGAAGGGGATCTACCGCGCTTTTTCCCATACTGGGAAGCAATTAAAGCAGTCAATCTGTCTTCCAACCCCACTAAAGTTGAAGAAAAAACGTATTCAGTAACGAATACAGGGACTGATGTTTTGGAAACTGCTGCAGCACCCATTAGTCCCGATGGCTCATCCTGGCTAGCCGCCCCTGGTCTTTCCAGGGAGGATGGTACCGTGGGGGCATGACTAGGGTCCCTAGAGCCTGATGGCAAAGTTCTTGCACTTTTTTTTTTTTTTTTTTTAGAGGTGCCTGAACCCCCCTACCTGGAAGACATAGTCCTAAGCACAAAAGCAGAGGTACTAATAAAATTGCATTCACTGCTGAGCTTTAGTCCAGTAATTAATATGCTGCCATTACCGCACAGCCTGATGCCGAGTAGATGTGTCCCCTTGGAAGTGCCTGTAACCACCAACTTACATGCCCTCCACTCTGTGTCCCTCTGTAAGCAGATGCTGTTTTGAGGAGGCTCTTTTAAGACACCGTAACTCTGCACCTGCGCTGCGTCATGCTGACTGACACACACGCACCGCCAAACCACGCCCCTCTACCCCTCCACAGCTTACCGATTTAAATCTTCACTTCCCACGCGTGCCGCTCGGGTATAGCGTTGGGGGAAGAAAAAACATGCCGGGGGCTCCGAACGGACTCCCGCAACCCCCAGGGGAGAGGAGGAAGAAGCTGCATGCCGCACCGCAGTCCTTTCCCTGGGGCAGGGGAACCCGTCTGTCACAGAAGGAAGGAACAGCCGCTGCACCCACTTCCAGCAGGGAACGAGTGCACTGTGAGGAGCCAGGTGACCTGTACAAGCCTTCTGACACAAGCGAGCATGGTAAGTGTACTCTTACACCCTCTAGTGGTGAATTGCAGGCAAGACAACACCAAACTCAAACAGGGAAAAAATAGGATTTTTTACTCACCGTAAAATCCTTTTCTGAGTCCATGAACCGACACAGCTTCTCTATTGACAAAGTGGGTATTATCCGTTAATTAGGAGTGACTAGGCAGAAAAACTTGTAAAAAGTGTTGCATCACACCTTCTACAGTACCGCCCAGGGGGCGGACCCTCTGGGTATAACCACTCAGTCTGCATCTCGCAGATCAGTTCGTCAAAAAGCAGTACAAAGTTAAAAGGAGGGGTGGGTGCTGTGTCGGTCCATGGACTCAGAGAAAAGGATTTTACGGTGAGTAAAAAATCCTATTTTCTCTTTCGTCCATGGACCGACACAGCTTCTCTATTGACAAAGTGGGACGTCCCAAAGCAGTGTCAGAGAAAAAAACGAGGGGTGGTAACAGCATAAAAACAAACTTCACCCCAAAACAGCACTCCTCCATGGAGGAGTTGCAACTTTAAACAGCCGCTTGCAAAACCTTGCGGCCGAAAGAGGCATCCGAAGATGCACCTACATCAACTTTGTAGAATTTTGTGAAAGTGTGAGCGGACGACCAAGTCGCCGCTTTACATAGTTGGGAAACAGACGCTTGATGTCGGAAAGCCCAAGAGACACCTATTGCCCTGGTCGAATGCGCCGTGACAGGAAAGGGGGGGCGCTTGACCCTTTAAGGCGTAAGCCTGGATTACTATCTGTCGGATCCACCTAGAGATGGTGGCCGACGAGACTGCTTGGCCCTTCTTGGGACCAGCCACCGAAACAAACAGTGAGTCTGACTTCCGGAACAGGGAAGTAGCAGATAGGTATACTCTCAAAGCTCGGACAACGTCCAAGGAATGCAACGCCGACTCCTTAGGATTCGACGGATGAGGACACAAGGATGGAAGTAAAATGTCTTCGTTGAGATGAAAAGCCGAAACGACTTTCGGAAGAAAGGAAGGCTGCGGCCGCAGCACCACCTTATCCTTGTGGAAAATCAAATAGGGAGCCTTGCAGGACAAGGCTGCCAAGCTTAGAGACTCGTCTAACTGACGTAACAGCCACCAAAAAGACCACTTCCTGAGAAAGTGTCAACAGGGGAATATCTCTAATCTTCTCAAACGGTGCCTTCTGAAGCACTGAGAGGACCAGGTTCAAGTCCCACGGAGGTAACGGGGGACGGACCGGAGGGGCCACATGTCGAACCCCCTGCACAAATGTACTCACGAGAGAGTGAGTCGCCAGGGGTCGCTGAAAAAAAGACAGCCAGGGCAGATATCTGACCCTTAAATCGTACTTAGGGCAAGCCTTTGGTCCACCCCATGCTGTAAAAACAGCAGGATTCTGGAAACCAAATAGGTACGCGGATGCCATTTCATTTCCTCACACATGGAGACGTAGGCCCTCCAAGTGCAGTGATAAACCTTCCTAGAGGACGGTTTTCGAGCACTTCTCATAGTAGAGATTACCGAGTCTGACAGGCCCCGGTCTCTCAGTACTTGGTTCTCAACAGCCATGCCGTTAAAGCCAATGACTGTAAAGCAGGATGGAATATGGGACCTTGCGATAGCAGGTCCTTCCGTAGTGGTAGGCGCCAGGGGACGTCTGCTACCAGACGTACTAGATCTGCGTACCAAGGACGCTGAGGCCAATCTGGAGCGATTAGGATCATTGGAATTCCCTCTGCCTCCACTCTGCGGAGCAGAAGAGGAAGAAGCCTTAAGGGAGGGAAGGCATAGATTAGCCGATACTGACCCCACGATGCAACCAACGCGTCCGTTGCGTCTGCCCATGGGTCTCTTGACCGGGCCACAAATCTCAATACCTTGCGATTGAGTCGGGAAGCCAGAAGATCTACGTCTGGTGTGCCCCATCTTTGGCAGAGGAGTTGGAACACCTCCGGGTGTAAGGACCATTCTCCCTGGTCCAGCATCTGGCGGCTCAGGTAGTCCGCCTGCCAGTTTTCCACACCCGGAATGTACACGGCCGATAGTGCCGGTACGCTCTTCTCTGCCCACTTCAGGATGCGAGCAACCTCCGATGCTGCAGCTGAGCTTCTTGTTCCTCCTTGATGATTGACATATGCCACCGCTGTGGCGTTGTCTGACTGGATCCTGACTGGACGCCCTTGCAGTCTCTGAGACCATTTGAAGAGGCACAGCTTGATCGCCCGGATCTCTAGGACATTGATCGGCAGGAGGGCTTCCTCTGGGATCCAGCAACCTTGCGCCGACTGGACACCCCAGACTCCCCCCCAACCTGTAAGGCTGGCGTCCGTCGTGATCACTATCCAGTAAACCGGAAGAAATGACTTCCCGGCCCTTAGAGCCGGTGCTGTCAGCCACCATACCAGGGATCTCCTGACTAGGTGGCTCACTCGGATTTGATAATCCAGAGATGAAGGGCATCTGTTCCATCTGGACAGAACTTCCTTCTGTAACACTCGAGTGTGGTATTGAGCATATGGGACCGCCTCGAAGGAGGCTACCATGAGGCCCAACACTCGCATGCAAAAACGGAGTGACGACCAATTCCTGGAAGTCAGCTGCCGTACTGCAGCCCGGAGGGTCTGCAACTTCTCCACAGGGAGGAATACCTTTGCCTCTGAGGAATCCAGAATCAACCCCAGGTACACTAGGCGTTGCGTGGGCACTAATACTGACTTTTGCGTGTTTAGTATCCAACCACAGTCTCGAAGAGTCTGACAGGTAATGGACACGCTTACCTCTAATTCTGAGCTTGAAGGGGCCTTCAGCAGAAGGTCGACCAAGTAACCTGTGATAGCGATACCCCGCTGTCTTAGAAGTGCCAGAATCGGAGCGAGCACCTTGGTGAACGTCCTGGGTGCTGAGGCAAGGCCAAACGGGAGGGCCACAAACTGGTAGTGGTTCTTCCCGATAGCAAATCGCAGAAACCTCTGGTGTCTGGAGTATATGGGGACATGCAGGTATGCGTCCTTGATGTCCAAGGAGGCCAGAAAGTCCCCCGGATGGAGAGCCGTGACTACAGATCGAACCGACTCCATCCGAAATCTTTGTACTTTCACAAAGCAATTGAGGGCTCTGAGATCCAAGATTGTCCTGAAGAAGGAGGGGGTTCGGCCAATGAACAGATTTGAGTAAAAACCCTGACCCCGTTCCTGTTCTGGAACTGGAATAAATACCCGGCGTTCCAGTAGACCCTGGACCGCCCCATACAGGGCCTCCCGACGGGTCGGTAGTAGCTGGAGATTGGAGGCGATGAATCTGTCCGGTGGACAAGAGAGAAATTCTATCTTGTAGCCTGAGGAGATTACTTCGCAAACCCACCTGTCGGAGACTAGAGCAGTCCACTGAGTCGCAAATTTGCGAAGACGTCCCCCCACCCGAGAGCTGGGTGGGGGCGGACCTTCATGTGGACGCAGATTTGTCCGCAGGCTTGTTGGGTCTGCGGGACCAAGGACGCTTTTGTCCTTGGGCAGGCGCTTTATCGGCCTGGGGTCTTTTCCCTGTCGCCTTAAGGGGGCGAAAAAACCGCTTGCGTGCAGTAAAGGAGGGCCCTTGCCCTTGGCGTGGCCCCTTACCCTTGCTAGTTTGGGGAAGCAAAGTGCTTTTACCTCCTGTGGCATCCTTGATGATGTCATCCAGAGAAGCCCCAAAAAGTCTGTCGCCCTTAAAAAGGCAGATCCAACAGGGCTTTCTTGGAAGTCTGGTCCGCAGACCAGCCCTTTAGCCAGATCAGGTGGCGTATTGCTACTGCATAAACCGAAGCTCTTGACAGCAGGGGAATAGTATCCATGTCTGACTCGCAGACAAACTTAAGGCCCTGGACCAACTGGTCGGCCAAAGTTATCTCATTAGGAGGAGCATCTCGCTCCTTTAACCCCTGGAGTAGCAATTTTGCCCATTCAGTAAGTGTCTGAGACACTAGGGCCCCCGCCAATGCCGGGCGTACTGCCGAGCCTACCACTGAGTATAGGTAGCGAGCGAGTGCTTCAGCCTTCTTATCCACAGGGTCCTTGAAAACCGGAGCCCCTTCTACTGGAATAGTGGTGGCTCTATTAAGTCTGGACACCGAAGGGTCCACTATAGGGGGAGAGGTCCATATCTTCAGAAAACTCTCCCCAAAGGGGTACCGTACTGCAAACCTCTTTGGGGCTGTAAAGACCCTCAGTGGGTTCTCCCATTCCTTGTATAAGAGTTTGTCAAAAGTCACACAAGGGAACACCTTAGCAGTGCGTGCAGGTTTACGAAACCCAAAAGGGGACTTGAGTATCTGCTACTTCTGCAGTATTTTCCAACTTTAGCGTATCCCGCACTGCAGTAATAAGGTCAGATACCAAAGCCGTCTCGCGTACTGACCTGGACTTGGAGTCCTCCTCACTGTCCGATCGGTCACGGTCTGCAGTCTCTGATGCATCAGAATCTGGGCCATGAGCCATAGCTGGACCTGGTTCTGCATCAGAAATATCCCCAGAAGATTGCAGGGGACGGGGCGTTTACTACCCCCTGTATTCCCGTGTGCTGCTTCCACCCTGGCAGCAAACGCCTCTAGGATTGCCGACATAGCGTCCATAGACACCTCAGGGACACCAGCTGCTAAATCTGGAGTTTCAGGGGAGAAGACATCTGGCTCAGATGCCATGCTGACCACACGCTGACACCCACAGGGCTCCAGGCAAGATATCAATAGGCCACCCTCCTGTGCTGCAGAGAGGCTGGGTCACCCAGAGGACTCACCACCCTGGATAGGTACTACTATGCTGCGTCTGTGGTGCTGTCCCCCTGCTGCTGTGTCAGTCTGCTTCTTTTATCATCACTTCCTGTGTGAATTTTCGCGCCAGTGTAATGCACCCTAGAGGCCGGAGGCTCTCGCAAAATGGCTGCCAAAAACGTCTGTATGGAAGATAATGTGGGCTCCAAGAAAATGGCCGCGGAGCCGAAGATAGAGGTCAAGCAGCCGTAGCCCACAAAAAGATGGCTGCCGAATGGCAATCTATACATACAGGGTGGACAAACATGGCCGCCGATCACCTGATAGGGGCCAGTGGGTGTGGCCGAACCACAGGAAGATGGCCGCCGGGCAGTCACAAGAGGCCAAACTTGGCATGGACCACCTCAAAATGGCCGCCGACAGCATGGAGGAGGAAGGACACACACACACACACACACACACACACACACACACACACAGAAAATGACATTTCTTTTAAATGTTAGTTACAGCCAGCCCCGCTCCAGCGGGACCCCTTAGGTGACCCCCAGCACCCAGCAACCTTTAGCTAGAAGACCAGGGAGGAGGGAAAGGCAGGGAGAGAGGGAAGAAAGGGGCCACAACCACTTACTTGATCTCTCCAGGAATGTCCAGCTAAATCACCCAGCCGAGGCAGGGGAGTTTTACTTGCCTATCCTGCATGTATTATGCTGGAAGACATTCCAAACAGATCATCGTCCGCGCACGGAAGGTGACTGTTGGCCAGGCATGCTGTGATTGGATCCAAAAGGGACGATCATATGTATGCCCTGGAGCGTGACGCTCACCGGACAGGCTGCTGCGACTCGGCCGTAAGGTCAGCCGAAGCTGAGTGGTCCGATGCAAGCCTTGGAGCGTAAGCTCACCGGCCAGGCTGCTGCGACTCGGCCGTAAGGTCAGCCGAAGCTGAGCGGTCCGATGCAGGCCCTGGAGCGTAGGCTCACCGGCCACCCGTGGAGCGACGGGCATGTCGTGGAAAACCCAGCGCGTAGCTAGGGTCGGCACACGCTCGATGGCCGAAACTGGGGAGACTACAAGGATCGAGGATCCAGCCTGTCACCCAGTCGGCAGTTGATCGAAGATCGCAGGAAACAACTATATATATATATATATATATATATATATATATATATATATATATATATATATATTTTATTTATTTTTTTCCCCCGGACCAATGGGCCCGAAGGGAGCCATGTCCTACTCCTTGCTAGACAGAAAAAAACTGATCTGCGAGATGCAGACTGAGAGGTTATACCCAGAGGGTCCGCCCACCTGGGCGGTACTGTAGAAGGTGTGATGCAACACTTTTTACAAGTTTTTCTGCCTAGTCACTCCTAATTAACGGATAATACCCACTTTGTCAATAGAGAAGCTGTGTCGGTCCATGGACGAAAGAGTAAACCAAGTTCCTTAGGATATCTTCACTTACCTTTCCCGCCGCAGGATTCTGCTGCAGACAGACCCAATCTTCACCTATCACAACAGGCTTGTGTTATAACAACCCTTAGGGACCGGGACCCCTCACATGGAGTCCAATCTCCTGGACCTATATAGCACCCTGCCAGAAAAAACCATTGGCATTTAGTTGAATGACCAACGTACTGGGTCTAAGGGTCCAGCTCTCAATTAAGAGAAACATTATAGGCAAAAACCTTGTTCTTCGTCCACGAGGCCCCGGGTACCATCCACTTTGGCCTTTAGGCACTTTGGATGGATCCGGTTGCATAGCTGCTTGACCCACTAGGGATCCTCCAGCGGAGCTTCTTAGAAAATCTTTAACCGTGACCAACACCTTAGACACTGGTGAAAAAACTGAGGTACTCCCTGTATGGGAGGGGTTATATAGCCGGGACTTCCTGTTTTGGGTGTGCCAGTGTCCACCACCTGAAGGTGGCCTATAACCCATATAGTAATTACTATAAAGCCTCTGTGTCCAGTGATGTACCATAAAGAAAAAGTAAACACGAAGTCCCTTAAAAATTTTAAGGGTTAGAAGACTTTTCCATAAAGATACCTTACACTTTTGCCCCTCCACCCAAGCTATCGGAAGAGCGAGCACGCACCCATTGAGAACACACTTTCATCTCAGCGTGGAGCCACTGGGGACTGAAGGCAGACTGTCGTCCTTCCTGTCTCCCCTTGACACGTAACATATCACATGACCCGAGATGGGGAGGAGGAGAAGCTGCCTTTATTCCAGGCAGACACTGCTCTGAGAAGGAGGTTTAAATGGAGTGAGGGTGGAGTGAAGGGGATGACAACTCACCCCTAGACTAAACGTCTCCTCCTGAAAACACATAGCCCTTAGCCCCCCCTTCCCTAATCCAAGCCCCCCCAGATCCCCTTCTATAGACCCCTCAGAGCCCACTCCCCTCTGGCAACCCACTGACAGACACCAAAGCAGTCCTTCTAAGACTGACACCACCAGCGCAAGGGCATTAGGTCATCGACGCAGATGCATTTTTCCTTTACAATGACACTACTGATGTAGGAGCATTTTTTCCTTCCAGTGACCCCACAGACACAAGTGCATTTTTTCCTTCCAATGATGCTGCAGACACAGGGGCAATTCTCCCTTCCAGTGACACTACCTGGCCAGGGACATTTTTCCCTTCTAGCGATACCACCTGGGCAGGAGCATTTTTTCCTTCCACTACCACCACCAATGCAGGAAAAAAAAATTATTTGCCCCTGTAAGTCCTGAATTTGTGCTTCAATTTGCTGAATAACAACCACTGGTATTATTTTCAGCGTATGCCACAAACATATACATTGTATTACAGTGAATTGCACGTGTGCCTATATTGGCCCTACTTCCCCGCCTCCTGTTTGCCACATTTGCACTGTTCACTGGATGACCTTGTCTTGGCATTGCCCAGGATTGCACTGATAGGCTTGGTTCACACTGGAACCGGCTTCGGATCACACAGGAATGCTGTGCGTCCCTGTTCTCTGGTTCAGGGATGAATCAAGGCCGAATCTTTGCCTGAATATGGCCCTGAAAAGGAGCGAAAGACGCACAGTGCAGTGCACTCCGCAGCCACCCCAGAGATATGTGAACCGGCTCCATAGAGAGCCGGTCACATTCGCCTGCTATGCGAATTGGATGTGGGGAAACCTGCATCCAATTCGCATAGGTGGGAATCCAGCCTAAGGCAAAATGATCTGTGCGACAGTCACAGTATCAGCAAAGGCAGATCAACAGAGCGGGAGTGGGTGAATAAGCAAGTAACCACTGAACACCAATACTTATTCTTCCTTGGCCACAAACAATTTGAGATATATTGAGCTCACACTGACAACAAAAAATATGGGCATATTTTGTTCCCACTGACATTTTGTTCCCCAATTCCCAAAGGAATTATTTTACTCGCACTCATACCAACAATGTTTTTTTTCCCAATGACACCTAGGATGGTGGCTTATTTTCCTTCCACAGAAACTAAAGATAGAACTTATTTTATTCCCACTGATGCCAGCAATTGAGCTCATTAAAAACAAAATCCTTATGAGTAATTTATTTTTAGGTGTATATTTTCTCTCTTGTGGGTACAGGTGGTTGTGCCATGTCAGTGTTTGCCTCAGACAGTAAAAGAGGTAGGTTTACTCATATAAGGAAGGTTAGAATTTGTGAATATTTTAACTGCTGTCTTTATTAGTACAAGCAATTAGAGAACTACTTCCCAAAGGGGACCCAGAGAAATATTTTAGACTTAAGAAATTGGCTTAAGTTAGACTTTAAATTACCTTTTAACTTTCACTCTCATGAAAAGCTTTTTGTCCTGAGAAACGCCAAAAAGGTAACAGCGGACTACCTCCCACAAACCATTTTCCAACAATGTTACATATATGAAAAAGAAAATAGCAAATATATATACTCCGCTGTACATCAGGTGTAACAGTTCCAAAAAACTCTCCCTAGAAAATTTTTAATTAATAAATATCAACATACCTTGTGCAGAATCTTCAAACGGTACTTCAGCTTAGTGTTTTCTTCCCTTAAGGCCTCTAAGTTAGGAGAGTTTCCCACAAATGCAAAGTTTCTGAGCAGCTCTATCTCGGCAGTCAGAGACTTGATCTCTGTTTCCTAGTAAATTAGGACACAAAATGAAAGTAGTCAAGAGCTAAAATGTAATGCACCACGTCAAAATGAATACAAAAGGAGAAGAAAAATAAATGACATGTTCACTGCTTCAGCAGCTTTATAAATGTTGTAACATAGAGCAAAACTGGAATCCTATTCTCCATTCTGAAAGTGAAACTGGTAAAAGGATCATGTTTGTGTTGAAAGAACACGTCTGCAAAAGCCTTTATTTAATCACATTGGAGGAAAAGCAACAATGACTGGGGCATGTGGAAAAGTGCTTGTTTCTAAAATGAATACATTCCTACATAAAGGACACTAAAGTAGAATGGGAATTTGGTTCATAAAATAAATATAAATGCAGAATAGAGATTTAGAGAAAGAAATGTGGCTTGAAAAATGTTTTGGGGAGCAAAGCAATATCTAACTAACTATCTTGCACTCAAATGAGTTGAGGAAAAAAAAAAATTCATAGAAAAAACATTTTCTCGAGAAAATTACAATCTGTGTGTTATTTGTGGACAATAATATAGATGTTTTGCGTGGATTTGTCATTTGTGTTGTAAGTTTACAATATTAATCACATAAAGGTTATATAAATACACCCAAAAAATAAAAGGCATTTGCGAGAGAGGACAGCAGGTGTAGGAAAAAAAAAAAAAAAAACACAAATCGTGCGCTTTCTAACCAAATGTAAAGTGCTAAAACCCAAAAGCAAACATTTATTATACTGCACCTTACCAATTCTTAGATGTGATGGATGCTTTGTTTACTTTTTTTTCTGAAAATTAAAAGCCAGTAACTACAATAACTGTAGCTGCTGACTTTTAATAAACAGACACTCGCCAGTCCCAGGATCCAGCGCTGTGCTCACCCGAGGGGGGGACCGTCCTCGGCGCTGGCATCTTAACTGTGGGCACCCAGCTGTGACAGCTTGTCTTCACAGCTGGATGCCCACTGTGCATGTGCTAGCCATGCTGCACATTGTGAATGGTCCCGCAGTCTTCTGGGACTGTGACATGTCCCTGAAGACTGCAGGGAGGAAGGAGAACTTTCTCTCACATCGCCCTAGGCAATCCGAGTGGAAGTGAGTACCTGTCAACACCCCCTCCCCCTTAAAAAATGTCAAAGAGAAGCAGGAGGAGGCCTTTAAACTGAACTTCCCCTTTAGGTGGAATTCCGCAGTGTTTGGAGGAATTCTAAATAAAAGAAATATTGCAAAAAAAGAAATTAAAAGTATAGATCACTCTCTATGCAGTGTAACAACTGATCCTGGAAATGCACAAGAGTCCAATATATATTCTAGGAAGATACGGTTGGAAGTGGTGGAAAGGCTACAGCAATCCCTGCTTGTATACAAGAATTGGAGAGCATCATCTGGAGTGTCGGAGATCCATTAAGGCTTTATCTGACCCTTTTGGTCCATCAGTAAGGTGAGAGGCTGGTGTCATCGGGGGAGGATTCTGCGCTTATACCTGTTATGGTTGATTCCCTATTGATGTGACAAACTGGACTCCCACACCTGTTCTTTTCCTCCTCTCCTGTTTTTGGTCGCTGGATACCCTCACATTTTTTTGGGAGATAATCACATCTTGTGTGAACTTTCCATAATATATTTTTAAGGATATTTTTTGGGATATATCTACGTTTGTGTATATATATATATATATTGTGAGGGGGTTAACTCGGTAGCGGGTGTGTGTGACCCCCTGGTTGGGCTCCCCACACAAAAACAGGGCCAGCAGACGGAGGTTGTGGTTTTCAAAATCAAAAGGTGCGGTTTATTTCTCTATGTACAGTGACAAAAACACAGCAAAGCCAAAAAGAAACAAACAAAATAAATCCTGGTCAGTTTGACCTCTGACTAAACATGCAGGTTTCCTAAACTAACAACTGGGATCAGCCTGGTGCTGTCCTAGTCCCTAAGTCCCTGGTTTAGTAAAAGTCCAAACAAATAGCCACACAGGCTTTGCCTCACCGCACAGGGGTTCACTCTCCCTAGACAGTCCACACAGGTCTGGTTCCAGGCATGAGCAAACACCTAATGAATCTGGGAGTTTTTATAGAGGCCTTAAACGAACTGACAGGCTTCAGCTGGTCTCATCAACTCCCTGCCTCACGACGCCCAGCACTCTCCCTAGAGGTATGAATCATCCATGAGCCCACTAGCCTCAGCTGGGCTTCATCAACTCCCTAGTTGTATAAGTCGGCATAAAGCCTGAATCTGGGAGAAATATATCTACCCCCCTGGATGCAACCAGGTGACTTTACCTTCCTGCTGTCACATACCCCCCCCTCTTGTTTTAACCTTGGGGTTGGAACACCAGCAATCAGGCATTCATGTACTCGAGACAAAGCATCCACATTCCCCATTTGAACGCCAGGGCGATGCTTTACTGTGAAGTTGAATTCCTGTAGGGCCAGGAACCACCTATTCACTCTTCTATTTGTCTCCTTGTTTTGAGCCATCCACTTTAACGGAGCGTGATCCGTAACCATGTCAAAGTGCCTACCTAGCAGATAGTACCGAAGGGAATCTAGAGCCCACTTCACCGCTAAACACTCCTTTTCAACCGTGGCGTAATTTACCTCATGGGACTTCAACTTCCTGCTGAGGTAAATGACTGGGTGCTCTTCCCCGTTCCAGACCTGGGACAATACTGCTCCTAACCCCACATCTGACGCATCACTTTGTACGACAAAGTCTTTAGAGAAGTCGGGTGAGTACAACACTGGCTGGCTACATAAGGCTTGTTTCAAGAATTGGAATGCTGCCTCAGCCTCGGGGGTCCATTTAATCATGACCGACCCTTTCCCTTTCGTCAGGTTGGTTAGGGGCACAGCCTTAGAAGCAAAGTGGGGAATGAAGCGCCGATAATAACCCGCGATTCCCAGAAAGGCTCGTACCTGCTTCTTGCTGTTGGGACGTGGCCAACTCTGGATGGCCTCGACTTTGTTGAGTTGGGGTTTTATTACTCCCCTGCCAATGGTGTACCCAAGATATTTGGCCTCCTCCTGCCCAATGGTACACTTCTTGGGGTTAGCCGTAAACCCCGCTTCCCGGATAGAGTCTAGGACTGCTTGCACTTTTGGCAGATGTGAGGCCCAATCTGTGCTATGGACAATTACGTCATCCAGGTAAGCCGCAGCATACTTCCGATGGGGCCTCAGTATCTGGTCCATTTTCCGCTGGAATGTGGCCGGCGCATTCTGTAACCCGAACGGCATTCTCTTATATTGGAACGCCCCGTCTGGGGTTACAAATGCGGTTTTCTCTTTGGCCGACTTGGCCAGGGGAATTTGCCAATACCCTTTTGTGAGGTCAAGAGTCGTCATGTATCGGGCTGTTCACAGCCGGTCGATCAACTCATCTATACGTGGCATGGGGTAGGTGTCAAATTTTGTAACTTTGTTCAACTGACGAAAATCGTTACAAAATCGCCAGCTCCCATCCGGTTTAGGCACCAACACAATGGGACTAGACCAATCACTTTGGGACTCCTCTATCACCCCTAAGTTCAGCATTTTCTGTACTTCCTCCCGTATTGCCTCCCGTCGGGCCTCTGGGATCCGATAGGGTGAAGTTAAAACCCTTTCACCGGGCGGGGTAATAATATCATGCTCTACCCCAGATGTTTGTCCCAGCAGCTCAGAGAACACCTCCTTGTTGCGAAGCACAAACTCCTTAACCTCCTGTTGTTGGGGTTGTGACAAGGTGGCTGCTATTCCAACCTCCGGAATCACGCAACCAGTTTGAGCTGGTGACCAAGTTTCTGCGACTAGGGACTCTCTATCCCTCCAGGCTTTCAACAGATTAACGTGATATATCTGTTCGGGCTTTCGCCTTCCTGGTTGTCTGACCTTGTAATTCACTTCGCTCACTTTTTCCATTATCTCGTAGGGGCCTTGCCATTTGGCAAGGAATTTACTTTCAACCGTAGGGACAAGTACCAATATCCTATCCCCCGGGGAAAAGGTACGGGTCTTTGCTCCACGGTTGTACACTCTCTGCTGTGCCAACTGCGCTTGGGCCAAATGTTCCTTCACAATGGGCATTACCTGTGCAATTCGATCTTGCATCAGGGCGACATGCTCAATTACACTCCTGTGGGGAGAACTCTCACTTTCCCAAGTTTCCTTGGCAATATCCAACAGCCCTCTTGGGTGTCTCCCATACAGTAACTCAAAGGGGGAGAATCCCGTAGAGGATTGGGGCACCTCCCTAATAGCAAACATCAAATAAGGAAGTAGACAGTCCCAATCCTTTCCATCTCTATCCACCACTTTCTTCAACATTTGTTTTAGGGTTTTGTTGAATCTTTCAACCAGCCCATCGGTTTGGGGGTGATACACAGATGTACGCAATTGCGTCACTTTGAGCAATTTACACAGCTCTTTCATAACCCGGGACATAAAGGGTGTACCTTGGTCCGTAAGCAGTTCTTTACAAATACCCACCCGGCTAAAAACAAGAGATAGCTCTTTGGCTATGGTTTTGGCCGAGGTATTTCTGAGAGGGATCGCTTCTGGATAACGGGTGGCATAGTCCATCATAACCAATATGTACTGGTGCCCCCTAGCGGACTTGATTATAGGACCTACCAAATCCATTGCGATTCTCTCAAACGGGACCTCAATGATGGGTAGAGGGACCAGCGGGCTACGGAAATGTGGCATCGGGGCCGACCTCTGACACACAGGGCAGGAGGAACAATAATTTTCTATGTCCTTCATCACCCCAGGCCAATAGAATCTCTGTAATACCCTCTCTCGGGTTTTCTCTGTCCCCAGATGACCTCCAAGAATGTGCCCATGGGCCAACTCCAACACCAACTTCCTGTAAGGTTTGGGCACCACAAGCTGCTCAACGGTTTCTTCTGCCCTTTTTGCCACCCGATACTTCAGCGTAGAGAAGGACCTACTGTATGGGTAAGTGCAGGTATTATCTGGGTTCACTAACTCGCCATCTATTTCCACTACGTTTTCCCGTGCCTTTATTAGGGCGGGGTCTTTTAACTGTTCTGTGGCAAAATTTTCCCTGTGAACCTCCAGATCAGAAAACTCCAGACGGTAGGTTTTCGTCTGAGGAGGTGGGCTCCTCTCCAGTTTCTTGAGTCTCCCCTGCAAATACTGACAAGGGAAATTCTGGAGAGTCCTCACCACTCTCAGAGGAGTTCTGGCTATCACATTCCTGGTACATAGGGGCACCAGTGGGGGGCTCAGGATCATCCCACAGTTCCCAGAACTTCGGAAAATCCCTTCCCACAATGGCATCATGCGGTAATTGAGATAGTAACCCCACTGGATGAGAGAGGGTACCTTTGGGGGTCTCGAAACACACTGTAGTCACTGGATACTCTCGGGTGTCCCCATGCACACAAATAACAGCTACCTTGCTATTCCCAGAGACCTCTGTTTTAACTAATTCAGCCTTTATCAGGGTCACAAGGCTACCTGAATCCAGTAATACCACAACATTTCTACCATTAATACACATTTTGCATAAATGTTTCTCAGTTCCCCGAATGGCAGTGCATGCGACTGTCGCACACAGCGACTGACGTCTGTCCATCAGAAAGTCACATTGCATGGGTTCCTCCACAACCGGGCAATTTGCTGCAATATGTCTCGCTTGCCGGCAGCGGTAGCAAACAATCCATTTGGCTGCCTCTTGAGCCCGACTTCCCAGGCTGTTCTCGCCAAACTTTGGGTAGAGCTCCCACCCTCTCACTCTCTCCACCCTCACCCCTTGGAATCCTCTTATCCGCCCCTGGGGATGGTCTGGTCTTAGGGTGGAAAGTCCGAGAGTCTCTGGAAGAGGCCGTCAGGTTCTCTGTAGCCAAAGTATTTCTCTACACGATCCACAAGACCACCGGCCGTCTCTGGGTCTCCATGGCTTACCCACTTTTGGATAGCAGTAGGAAGAGCTCTCAAAAACCGATCCATTACAACACGTTCCACAATCTCTGGTGCGGACAAAGTCTCTGGCTGTAGCCACTTCCTGCTCAGGTGAATGAGATCATACATTTGAGACCTGGGCGGTTTTCCAAGCTGGAAAGTCCAGTTATGCACACGCTGAGCCCGGACAGCCAGGGTGACACCCAGCCTTGCCAATATTTCAGCTTTTAGCATCACATAGTCTTTTGCTTGGTCAGGCTCTAGGTCATAGTAAGCCTTCTGCGATTCACCAGTTAACAGAGGAGCCACCAGTCCAGCCCACTGCTCCTCAGGCCACTTTTCTCTTTCAGCAGTCCTTTCAAATGTGGTCAAAAATACCTCTGGATCATCCTCTCCAGTCATTTTTGTCAATAAACGACTCACCCCAAAGGACGCGGTATTAGTGGGACGGCTTTCCTCACTGGTCTGCGGACGTTGCTGCATTACTGCTTCCATTTGTTGTAGTCTCTGCTCTTGCTTCTGTAACAGGTCTATGAAGCGGGCCTCAGATTGCTGCTGGGCTTGTTGATGAGCTTGCTGCTGGGCTGCAAGGCTCCTTTGCAAACCTGCATTTGTCTGCTGTTGATTGGCATTTGCTAGAGCCAGCTGTTTCAGTATCTCCTCCATGCTGGCTTAAAAAAAACTGCCTGCATTCTCCACCAACTGTGAGGGGGTTAACTCGGTAGCGGGTGTGTGTGACCCCCTGGTTGGGCTCCCCACACAAAAACAGGGCCAGCAGACGGAGGTTGTGGTTTTCAAAATCAAAAGGTGCGGTTTATTTCTCTATGTACAGTGACAAAAACACAGCAAAGCCAAAAAGAAACATAAACAAAATAAATCCTGGTCAGTTTGACCTCTGACTAAACATGCAGGTTTCCTAAACTAACAACTGGGATCAGCCTGGTGCTGTCCTAGTCCCTAAGTCCCTGGTTTAGTAAAAGTCCAAACAAATAGCCACACAGGCTTTGCCTCACCGCACAGGGGTTCACTCTCCCTAGACAGTCCACACAGGTCTGGTTCCAGGCATGAGCAAACACCTAATGAATCTGGGAGTTTTTATAGAGGCCTTAAACAAACTGACAGGCTTCAGCTGGTCTCATCAACTCCCTGCCTCACGACGCCCAGCACTCTCCCTAGAGGTATGAGTCATTCATGAGCCCACTAGCCTCAGCTGGGCTTCATCAACTCCCTAGTTGTATAAGTCGGCATAAAGCCTGAATCTGGGAGAAATATATCTACCCCCCTGGATGCAACCAGGTGACTTTACCTTCCTGCTGTCACAATATATATATATATATATATATATATATATATATATATATATATATAATATATACCGTATATACTCGAGTATAAGCCGAGTTTTTAAGCACAATTTTCTGTGCTGAAAATGCCCCTCGGCTTATACTCGAGTCACCTTTTTGCGCCTGATCTCCCGGACTTTGGGGAGCCGGTACCGGCCGGCCGTAGGTCCCCTGGACCCCAAAACTTGGCACACATATAGCCCCACTCTTCCTCTATAAGTGTGCAAAGTTTCTTGTCGGGGGGGACCTACGGCCCAGGAGCACCAATTTTTCAAAACCGGGCACCCCTTCTATAGACTCCCATGTTAAACGGTAATTTCTCTGGTGACTTTGGGGACCCGGTACTGGCTGGCCGTAGGTCCTCTGGACCCCAAACTTGGCACACATGTAGCCCCACTCTTCCTCTACAAGTTTACAAAGTTTCTTGTCCGGGGGACCTACGGCCGGGGAGCACCGATTTTTCAAAGACGGGCACCCCTTCCATAGACTCCCATGTTAAACGTCAGTCTAGTCATGGACACAGTGAGGCATGGGCACAGTGAGGCATGGGCACAGTGAGGCATGGGCACAGTGAGGCACACCCTAGGCTTATACTCGAGTCAATACGTTTTTCCAGTTTTGTGGTAAAATTAGGTGCCTCGGCTTATATTCGGGTCGGCTTATACTCGAGTATATACGGTATATATAAATATTAGCATTTTTTGCACATGTACTAATAGTTATTACATTTAATATTGGACTATTTATAGCACGTTTTACTTTTTGCACTTGGACATTTAGCGTTGCTTCAACATTTTTAATTTTAATGAAAAGTATGCTGTTCAAAAATCCATTCCAACAGTTACTCCGCAGCAACTCCGCAGTGTTGAAAGATAAAAATGGAGGTGGTGGGAAAATGTATTTGCTGGGAAAACCATATTTGGTTTCTATTTTGGGTGGTAATAGAAATTTCTAAATTTATTTTACCTTCCTAATTTGATACATGCCTCTTACAAAAACAGCAAGTTTTTCTATCAATCTTTTTTGCTTTTTTTTTTTTTATTACTAATGTCAACATTGTACTTTCCTCCTTCCTTCTCAGTGATCATTCCTTTTGTCACGATCCTTTGTGTATGCTGTGGTTAAATGATCTTTTTTGCAATAATTTATTTATTTATTTATTTTAATTCAGATTGAGCTTATTAAAATATTTATATTGCTTTTCTACATGAAATTCACGTAGATCTGACAATTAAATCATTTGTCCAAAACACTTTTACAAACATTGCATGTTCCTTATCTGATGGAACTCCCTAATTCTTATTTCCATATATCAGTCTGCACTTGGCATACTTTCTAAAACGTTTTAAAAATGACAAGTATGACTTTTTGTTAATTTGGCATGAAATTGGCGCATTTGTCACACACAGTCAGTCAAATAAGCCTATTGTTTTATTAAATTGGCACACATTTCCATCCTCACTTCCGCACATGAATATTGGTACATTTACAAATGTTAATTCCACAAAGTCAACTAGTGATACCCAATAATCCATAGAACCAACCTTTAATGTGTGGTTCAACACTTCAGAAAATTCTAGATTTTCATGTTAAAAATATGACATAATACTATACCTTGAGTTTAGCTCAAATACAATTTTTATTGCATACTTTAAAAAAAATTAAAAAATAAATGGCATAATCCATATATAATATAATAAACATGGTTGCATCTTTTGCACAACCTTTGCCTTAGCTGGATTTACTCCACCATTGCATTTAATGTATATGCATCACCCTTGACAGAGGTAAGCGTTGCTAAAAGGTATACAGGTGAAACTCAAACTCAAAAAAATATCGTGCAAAAGTTCATTTATTTCACTAATGCAACTTAACCACTTGCTTACTGGGCACTTAAACCCCCCTCCTGCCCAGACCAATTTTCAGCTTTCAGCGCTCTCACTCTTTGAATGACAATTGCGCGGTCATACAACACTGTACCCAAATGAAGCTTTTTTTTGTGGTATTTGATCCCCTCTGCGGTTTTTATTTTTTGTTAATTTTTTTTTTTTAAAAGACCGAATTAAAAAAAAACAAAAAAACACAAAAACATTTTATATTTTGTTATAAAATTTTGCAAACATGTAATTTTTCTCCTTCATTGATGTATGCTGATGAGGCTGCACTGATGAGCACCGATAAGCTGCGCTGATGGACGGCACTGATGGGCTCCGATAAGGCGGCACTGAAAGGTGACACTGGAGGTCATTGATAGGTGGCACTGGTGGGCACTGATAGGCCGCTCTGCTAGGTGGCACTGATCGGCACCACTGGTGGGCATTGATAGGTGGCACTAATTTGCACTCGTCGGCACAGGCAGTTGGCACTGGCAGGCGGTACCTGTGGGCACAGATGAGGCAGATGTGCCTCTTCCTCTTCGGGACCGATGTCCCTTGCACAAAAGCCGGTGATCGTCTTTTCTTTCTCCTCAGGCTATGAGCGAGAGGATAAAAAAAAAAAAAAAAAAAGAAGGATTACCGAGCATTTGTTTACATCACGTGATCAGTTGTCATTGGCTGACAGCTGATCATGTGGTAAGGGGCCGGGATCTGTGATCAACCGAGTCTTGTGACATGCAAAGCGGAGGACGTCTATTGACGGCCTCCCAGCAAAGCAGATCCGCGCTGTAGACATCATTCGGCTATAGCGTGGATCTGAAAGAGTTAAAAAGGTGAAACTAATATATGAGATAGACTCATTACATGCAAAGCAAGATAGTTCAAGCCGTGATTTGTCATAATTGTGATGATTAAGGCTTACAGCTCATGAAAACCCCAAATCCACAATCTCAGAAAATTAGAATATTACATGCAATCAATAAAACAAGGATTGTACATCGAACAATATCGGACCTCTGAAAAGTATAAGCATGCATATGTACTCAGTACTTGGTTTGGGCCCCTTTTGCAGCAATTACTGCCTCAATGCGGCGTGGCATGGAAGCTATCAGCCTGTGGCACTACTGATGTGTTATGGAAGACCAGGATGCTTCAATAGCGGCCTTCAGCTCTTCAGCATTGTTCGGTCTCATGTCTCATCTTTCTCTTGGCAATGCCCCATAGATTCTCTATGGCAGAGATATGCAATTAGCGGACCTCCAGCTGTTGCCAAACTACAAGTCCCATCATGCCTCTGCCTCTGGTTGTCATGCTTGATGCTGTCAGAGTCTCGCTATGCCTCATGGGACTTGTAGTTTGGCAACAGCTGGAGGTCCGCTAATTGCATATCCCTGCTCTATGGGGTTCAGGTCACACGAGTTTGCTGGCCAATCAAGCACAGTAATCCCACGGTCATTGAACCAGGTTTTGGTGCTTTTGGCAGTGTGGGCAGGTGCCAATTCCTGCTGGAAAATGAAGTCAGAATCCCCATAGAGCTCGTCTGCGGAAGGAAGCATGAAGTGCTCTAAAATCTCCTAGTAGACGGCTGCGTTGACCCTGGACTTAATGAAGCACAGTGGACCAACACCAGCAGATGACATGGCTCCCCAAATCAACACAGACTGTGGAAACTTCACACTGGACTTCAAGCATCTTGCAGTGTGTGCCTCTCCATTCTTCCTCCATACTCTGGGTCCTTGGTTTCCAAATGAGGTGCAAAATTTGCTCTCATCAGAAAAGAGGACTTTGGACCACTGAGCAACAGACTAGGTCTGTTTTTCTTTAGCCCAGGTAAGACGCTTCCGACATTATTTGTTGTTCAGGAGTGGCTTCACAAGAGGAATACGACATTTGAAGCCCATGTCCAGGATCCGTCTGTGTGTGGTGGCTCTTGATGCACTGGCTCCAGCCTCAGTCCACTCCTTGTGAAAGTCCAACACTTTTGAATGGCCTTTTCCCGACAATCCTCTCCAGGCTGAGGTCATCCCTGCTGCTTGTGCACCTTTTTCTTCCACACTTTTCCCTTCCAAATAACTTTCTATTAATGTGCTTTGATACAGCACTTTGGGAACATCCAATTTCTTTTGCAATTACCATTTGAGGCTTTCCCTCCTTATGGAGAGTGTCAATAATGGTTTTCTGCACAACTGTCAGGTCAGCAGTCTTTCCCATGGTTGTGATTCCTACTGAACCAGACTGAGAGACCATTTAAAGGCTCAGGAACCCTTTGCAGGTGTTATGGCTTAATTACCGTATATACTCGAGAATAAGCCGAAATTCTCAGCCCTTTTTTTGGGCTGAAAATGCCCCCCTCGGCTTATACTCGAGTCAGTGTACCTGAAAATATTGAGAGGCTGCGGGCGTCCATAGTGGAACTGTGATTGCTGAGAAACGCCTATCATGAACGTTCTCTCATCCTCACCCATCCCAGCAGATACTGCGTTCGGTGTTCCGCCAATCACGGACGCCTTTTCATCCTCGGACAAGAGGACGTCTGTGATTGGCGGAACACTGAACACAGTGTCTGCTTGGAAACTGAGTCCGAGGATGAGAACACGTTCGTGATAGGCGTTTCTCAGCAGACACAGTTCCGCCTATCACGGAAGGGACCAGGAGGAGACCGCAAGTTTTAAACAATGAATGGACGCTCGCAGCCTTTCAATTTCAGGTACACTGACAACGGGCACAGTGAGGTTGCAATGGGCACAGTTGGCCCTCTTTTCTGCTTACAGTAGCTGCTGCATTCTCACCCTCTGCTTATACTCGAGTCAATACGTTTTCCCAATTTTTGGGGTAAAATTAGGTGCCTAGGCTTATACTCGGGTCGGATTATACTCGAGTATATACAGTAGCCGATTAGAGTGGGACACTTTGATCCTAGAATATTGCACCTTTTCACAATATTGTAATTTTCTGAGATTGTGGATTTGGGGTTTTCATGAGCTGTAAGCCATAATCATCACAATTATGACAAATCACAGCTTGAACTATCTTGCTTTGCATGTAATGAGTCTATCCCATATATTAGTTTCACCTTTTATTAGTGAAATAAATTTACTTTTGCACGATATTAAAAATTTTCGAGTTTCACCTGTATTGCTGTATACTGTCCAGTGGTTATAAATTGAGTGAGAGTGAGTGTGCGCGCATATCCCCATACATTGCATTCTAAAAGTTTTTTGTATCTACACTACCTGCTGACACCACCAACCATGAAAGGGAGATCAACATCCTTACTGCTCTAACAGTAAAGAATCCCTTTGGCAGTTTAAGATTGAAACTCTTCTCGTCCAACTTCATTGGTTGGCTGAGTGTCTCCTTTAGAGACGTTAAGTTAAAATAGTTTTCTTCCTATGCTAGAGTAACCAATCAAAAATATGGTTATTGTGATCGTTTGCCCTCTTAAAGAGGTAGTAAACCCTGATGCATTTTACTTCCTCTTTATTTCCCTGCACAGGTAAAGCATAATGGGCTACTATGAATCACATAGTAGCCCATTAGGTGTCACTTACCTGAAAACGAAGCCTGCGGTGTCACCGCTGTCCCCATTGGCTGGAAGTGTCCATCTTCACCCCTCTTCCTTCCGGGGCCACGGACTCCGGCTTCGTGACTGGCCGGAGTCGTGTGACATTACTCCCATGCATGCGCGTGGGAGCCGCCAGTCACGGCATGATTCCTTTAGAAATGGCACGATCGTGCCCTTTCTAAAGTGTGCATGCGTATATTGTAAATATGTCTTAAACCATTCAGGTTTAGGAGATATTTCCAGCACCTACAGGTAAGCCTTAATATAGGTAATATAGGTAAGCCTTAGTACAGAGTTTACAACCACTTTAAGAGCATCTTCTCCAGGAAGAATAAGGCCCCTTTCACACTGAGGCGTTTTTACCGCGTTTTCGCGGTAAAAATAGCGCTGTAATAACACCTGAAATAATCCTGCCCCAGCATTCTCAATGTGAAATCTCTGAGGGCTTTCACATTGAGGCGTTTTGCTGGCTGGGCGTTGAAAAAAATCCTGCAAACAGCTTTTTTAGAGCAACTTTAGGGCGCATAAAATAGCGCTGTAAAAACGCCTATCCCCATTGAAATGAATGGGATTCGCGGTAAAAACGCATAGGCATAAGCGTTATGTTAAAAAAATAGCGCTAACGCCTATGCGCTTTTACCGCGTTCACGCTAATTTTAGCGCGAACGCGGTAAAATGCATAGGCGTTAGCGCTATTTTTACCGCGATCGCGGTAAAAAATGTCATTATTTTTTAGCGTTTTTTTCAACGCCTCAGTGTGAAAGGGGCCTAAGTGTAATGTTTGTAGTTGTTCCCTATAAATGAGGTCCTCCAGCCCCTAATATTAGCTTTGTTACCCTTCTCAGACTATCTGCAGATCAAGCACATCCTTCCTTAGGATTAGTGACCAGAACTGGATGGCATACTCAAGATGTGGCTGAACAAGAGTTTTGTAAATTGGTAGAATTATAGTTTTACCTCTTTAGTATGCATGTTAATAGTCCAATTCGGTTTGATATGATGCTTTCGAGGGCAGAGGAGAGATCTGGGATCAACCTCAGATCTCTCAGTAAAAAGGACCTGTCACTGCCCATGCTATCACAAAGGATGTTGTTCATCCCCTGTGACAGCAATAAATAAATTTTTTTTTTTTTTTTAAAGTTAGCATAAAAAATAATTTAAAGCGGAGTTCCACCCATTTAAAAGTCAGCAGCTACAAAAAGTGTAGCTGCTGAGTTTTAATAATCAGACACTCACCTGTCCCATGGTCCAGCAATGCGGGCGTAAGAAGCCCCGTTCCTCTCCGCGGCGCCAGCATTGTTACTGTGGGTGCCTGGCTGTGGCTTCACAGCGGGGCGCGCACTGCCAATGCGCTAGCCAATCTTCTGGGACATGTGACGTGTCCCAGAAGATTGCAGGGATGGAGGGAGAGAGGTGATCTTCCTTCCAGCGCCAGAGAGGAATTGGGAGCAAGGTAAAAACAGGGTACCCGCTCCTCCCCCAAAAAAATGACATGTCAAATGTGGCATGTCAGGGGGTCACCTACACTTAAAAGCGGAAGATCCATTTTTGGGTGGAACTCCGATTTAAATAAAATAAAAACATTTTACAGCACCCTGTCAACTCATGTTCATTCACAAATGCAAACATGCACATAGGTCCCGCACACATGTAAATGGTGATCGCACCACATGTGTGCGCTATATCTAAACTGATAATCTGTAAAGGCTTTTAAAGCGCCACCTATGGATAATTTACTGTACTGTAGTTTGTCACGGTTTCACTGGTGTATGCTATTTTAAAGAGTGACAATGTTAGGTACTGGTTTACTCGGCGTAACATCTTTTATATTTTACCCACAATTTTGGTATATTAACCACTTGGCGACAAACCACCGTCATAATACTGCGGCAGGTTGGCTCTATTGCGCAAATCACCGTAGCTGTATGTTGGTTTTTGCAATAGATACAGTGTGTGCGCCAGAGCCGATGCACGTGTCTAGCGGCCGCAATGTCCGCCGGCCACCCGCGATCGCTCCACAGAGAGCCGGAACGGGGATCTGTCAATGTAAACAAACGGATCCCTGTTCTGACAGGGGAGTAGAGAGAGAGTGTCTGTTCCTAGTGATCAGGAACATCGATCTCTCTCCTCCTCCAGTCAGTACACTTCCCCCACAGTTAGAAACACCTCCCAGGGAACACATCTAACCCCCTTGATCACCACTAGTGTTAACCCCCTTCTCTGCCAGTGTAATTTATACAGTAATCAGTGCATTTTTTTAGCACTGATCGCTGTATAAATGTCACTGGTGCCCAAAAAGTGTCAAGTGTCCAGTCTGCTGCAATGTCGCAGTCCAGCTAAAAATTGCTGACCACCACCATTACTAGTGAAAAAAAAAAAAGCCATAAATCTTTCCCCTATTTTGTAGACGCTATAACTTTTACGCAAACCAATCAATATACGCTTATTGGTATTTTTTTTTACCAAAAATATATAGAAGAATACATATTGGCTTAAATTGCGGAAGAAATTTGTTTTTGTTTTTTTATGGGATATTATAGCAGAAAGTAAAAAATATTGCTTTTTTTTTTCAAAATTTTCGCAATTTTTTTGTTTATAGCGCAAAAAATTAATACTGCAGAGGTGATCAAATACCACCAAAAGAAAGCTCTATTTGTGGGGAAAAAAGGACATCAATTTTGTTTGACAATTGTGTGGTTCTACCACGTTGTACCCAGTTAAAAATCCATAATCGCAAAAAGTGCTCTGGTCATTAAGGGGGTAAATCCTTCCAGTCCTTAAATGGTTAAAATTTGGTTGTTGTTTTTTGTGACATACATAACTGCATTTATGGGCTGGCCTATGTAAAGCCCTGATTTGAATACCACTGAAAAGTTGTCTGGGGGGCGGTGGTATATTTGAAAAACTGGCAGACCATGTAAGGAAACCCACAAACATCTTGAAACTTAAATTGATTGTAAAGATTTTTTTGTTTTTTTAAATAACAAACATGTCATACTTGCCTCCACTGTGCAGCTCGTTTTGCACAGAGTGGCCCCGATCAGTGAATTCTGGGGTCCCTCTGCGGCTCCTCCCCTCATCAGATAACTCCCCGGGAGAGCGATTCTCCTAAGGGGTTACCTTGTGGGCGCGCTCCCGAGTCATTCATTCGGCGTCCATAGCCGCTGAATGAATGAGTCGTCCCCCCCGGGTCATTGGATTTGATTGACAGCAGCGGGAGCCAATCGCTGCGCTGCTATCAATCTATCCAATCAAGAGCCAGGACCCCGTGGAGAGATTCACAGTGCGTCACCGCCGAGTGAATTCCACGGCTCAGGTAAGTAAACCGGAGGGGTCTGGGGGGCCGGTCAAGACTTTTTTCACCTTAATGCATAGGATGCATTAAAAGGTGAAGAAAACATGAGGGTTTACAACCCCTTTAAGGAATTATGCATACAAAAGTGGCAAAACATTTTACAGAGTCAAATGTCAGTGTGGTGGAAAGTTGTTCAATATGCCAATCAAGTAATTTCTGCTAAAGAGGGCAATACCAGCTTCTGAAGCCAAGGGTGGAAATGTAAGTAAACAGTACACCATTACATCTATTAATATTTTTGTTGACTAAACGATTAAAGGTATAGTGACCCTTTGTACTTTTATTTAAGTATATCACTGTTAGGGCCCTGGTTTTTCAGGTGGACCTGATCGAAATGTCCATGCATTCCTTTGGACCGTCGGGTGTAAACAGGCTTGCTTCCACTTACACCACCACTCCCACGGGTCCAATTTCCATTGGGTGTACTTACTTTTTCACATGCAAGTGCCTGACAGGCTAACCTGTCCAGAGGAGTGAGATCACACTGCTTGCACAAGCATAGACATGTTTTCTAATCAGTCTTCTCTCCCGCTCCTCTGTCTATTGATATAAACATGCACACAATTCATGGAAAATTCTTAACCACTTCAGACCCAGAAGGATTTACCCCCTTCCTGACCAAGCCCTTTTCTGCAATACGGCACTGCATCGCTTTAACTGACGGTTGTGCGACGATGCACCTAAACAATTTTTTAGATAGAGCTTTCTTTTGGTGGTATTTGATCACCTCTGTTTGTTTTGCGCTATAAACAAACAAAAAAAAAAATTCCCAATAAGCGTATATTGATTGGTTTGTGCAAAAGTTATAGCATCTACAAAATAGGGGATAGATTTATGTCATTTTTATTATTAAATATATATATATATTTTTTAATTAGTAATGGCGGCAATCTGCGATTTTTATCAGGACTGCGACATCACGGTGGACAGATCGGACACTTTTGCCACTATTGTGGGACCATTGACATTTATAAAAATGCACCGATTTACTGCCTCTAAGATAAAAAGCCTGTGTACAGCAGCCCCCCCAACACTTACCTAAAAGCCCCTTCTGATCGGCTGAGACACAGTAGTGGCGAAAGTCAGCTAGCCAATCAGGAGAGAGATGGGGCAGGGCCAGGGCTCCATGTCTGAATGGACACAGGGAGCTATAACTCGGCTCAGGTGCCCCCATAGCAAGCTGCTTGTTGTGGGGGCACTTAACAGGAGGCAGGGGCCAGGATCACAGAAGATGGACCCGAGAAGAGGAGGATCTGGGCTGCGCTGTGCAAATATACTGCAACAGAGGATGCAAGTATAACATTTTTTTATTTCCCCCCCCCCCCCCTTTTAACAATAACAAACAACAAGACTTTACAATCACTTTAAATCCAAACACTATATTCATTTTGTTATAGGACTGAAGGGTAAAAATTAAGAGACATTGTAGAAAGTGCAGAATTTGTAAATTTACTTTACAAAATCCCAGTTTTTTTAACCAATTCATTTATTATCGTAAATATAGTAATGAATGATAAAAATTGAGATATGAGCAACAATGCAGAATCTATGGATTTACAGAACAAAGTATCAAATAATCAATTTTTAATCAAAGCAGTATTGAACCCAACAAACTATTATATTGTAGCTTACACTATCTCCAGCTTTAGTTCTGCTTTAACACCCCCCATTGCCATTCTGTCCTAGACATGAATGACGTGTACCTAGTCGTGCAACCTCCTGGGAAACTTACCGTATATACTCGAGTATAAGCCGACCCGAGTATAAGCCGAGGTACCTAATGTTGCCCAAAACACTGGGAAACCTTACTGACTCGAGTATAAGCCGATGCCCCACTGTTCCCTAGCTCGCTGTTCCCTGTAAATATAAATTTTTACATTGTAAATATTACCTGTAAAGAAGTTGCGGCTGCGGCGTCCATCGTTCGAATTCCGCGGCGTCCATCGTTCAAAATTCCGCAGTCTCTTCCTGTTCCTTCCTTGATAGGCGAGTCTCAGCAGACACTCTCCGCCTATCACGATCATTCTCTCATCCTTAGTTTTCCCAGCAGACACTGTGTTGGGTGTTCCGCCAATCACAGACGTCTGCTGGAAAACTGAGGATGAGAGAACGTTCGTGATAGGCGGAGAGTGTCTGCTGAGACTCGCCTATCAAGGAAGGAACAGGAAGAGACCGCGGAATTTGAACGATGGACGCCGCGGAATTTGAACGATGGGCGCCGCAGCCGCAACTTCTTTACAGGTAATATTTACAATGTAAAAATTTCTATGACTCGAGTATAAGCCGAGGAGGGGACTTTCAGCCCCAAAAAAAGGGCTGAAGATCTCGGCTTATACTCGAGTATATACGGTACATCACATCTCCCAGAAGGCTGCAGGACTAGCACACAGAGTGGCTGGCCAAAAGTGTCATCGGAGCTGGATGCCTACACCTGGAAGAGACAGCCAGCTGAAAAGGACCAAGATGATGGCACAGGACCTGCTCTGTGGCACTCAAACAGCAGATTGCTGCGGAAAAATGCTGGATTTGTTATGCGGGCAAGTATGTGCTTTAAAGAGCACTACAGGTAAGTGGAGGAAAAATGGGAACTGGCAGCCCAATTAAAAAGGAAGTATCAAATTTTTTTTTTTTTTTTTTAAGAAATCATACTTACCTAGGTGGATGCAGCATCGGTCAGATGCTGTATCTGTCCCCGCCAGCTCTAAGACTGAGAACTAATCAAATACCGCTGATTGCTCAGGTTCTCAGTGAGCTGGTGACTAACAGTCACTGCTGTCTGCTTCCACCCCACTGGAGCGTCTGACTCAGGCTCTCGCTGGCTCGCTAAGAGGCTGACCTAGCTGTTTGTCCAAGTTCCTGGGTGGATCCCAACCATATGGTTGCAATCTTTCCCCAGCCTGGACTGGCTCTGTGACACCAGCTGACAGTGGGCTTAAGTCCGCTGTCAGCTGAAAACAGGTCACAGGAGTGCACAACAAACTGCACTCCTCTGAGCCAGAAAAGTACAGCCAAACGAGCTTTGGCTGTAATTCTCTAATTGAACAGGCCACCTTAAAGTGGTAACAAAAAAAAAACTTTGTTGTAATAATATATATGTGTACGTATGTTATAACACTATATATATATATATATATATATATATATATATATATATATATTTATTGTGTTATATGTATGGCACGGTATATATGGGTTACATACAGGCATTCAAGATTATACCTATCAAAGGGTGTTTGTTGATCACACATATCAGAGGGGCCAGATAACAGCTTTGATGTGTTAATCTTTTGCAAGTCTAACTAGGTGTGTGAGGTGGCCTGTTAACCTAATTGAACATTTCAAAAGGTATATTGTTTAGGACCAAAGATTGATGGTAATTAGACTTGAGGGGGTATTCATGGGAAACCCCCCCTCCAGGGTCAGACCAGTATTTGAGACATCCAAGCTGGCCTTCAGTCAGTCTTGTTACTCTGCATGGATAGGAAAGCACAGGTCTAGAAGATGATCTAGGAGATGTGGGACTCTGAAATATATATATACTCTGATTGGATCCGTTGTCATCTATGCAAGTATTGAACTTTGTTCTGTATTGGAAGTCAATAAAGTGCACTCTGGAGAACTTGGGTGATGCTGCGTAAACATAACTTATATCATTATAATACTTAATCAATTATCTACTGGAAACCACTATACAAGATCAATACATTGGTGCCGTTCAAGCGACCAGAGGCGCATTTTCAGGACTTAGTAACAGAAGTCGTGATGACAACAATCCTGTGAGGTGGACAGAAGTCTGATGGAGACCCAAGAGCTGTGCTGTGACTAATGTCTGGTTGTGACATAAGAGTCTGATATACAAGATTAAACAAGTTCAGCAAGATTAAACAAGTTCAGAACCCCAGAATTATTCGAGACTGGAAACAAAAAAAAAAAAAAAAAAAAAAAAAAGGACTGTCGTGTACCAGAAGACCTGAACTAGAAGCTGAAGGAGTAACTAATGCAGTGAGTAAAATATTTCCTTTTTTTATTATTAGTAATATAGCCAAAATGTTTACTTAAAAGGGGTGTTCCAGGCAACCCCGTGCAAAAAAAAAAAAAATTAAAAGCCAGCAGCTACATATACTGCAGCTGCTGGCTTTTAATAAATGGAGACTTACCTGTCCTGGTGTCCCTCGATGTCGGCACCGCAGCTGATGTTTCACATCAGCTGTCGGTGCTTCCGTCGCCATTGCGGGTAAGGGAACCCGGCAGTGAAGACTTTCGGCTTCACGCCGGGAACCCTACTGCGCATGCGGGAGGGGGCGAGGAAGGGGGAGGGGGCGAGGAAGGGGGAGGGGGCGAGGAAGGGGGCGAGGAGGGGGGAAGAAGGGGGCGAGGAGGGGGGAAGAAGGGGGCGAGGAGGGGGGAAGAAGGGGGCGGAAGGGGGCGAGGAGGGGGGGGGAAGGAGGGGGGGAGGAGGGGGGAGGAGGGGGGAGGAGGGGGGAGGAGGAGGAGGGGGCCTCGCGCGACTTCACCGCCGCAGAGAAAAATGTTTGATAGCAAAATTTCAGAAAGTAAAAGAAAAGGTTGCATTTTGCAGGGCTTGTTATCTTGCTGTTTAAACTATGGAAAGCTCTTTGAATGATCAGGTTGTGGAAATTGTGCAGTTACAGAATGCAGTTGCAAATAGCAACACTGTTTGTCAGAGGTTATAAAACCAAACGGAGACAGTAAATTTAAAATTGCATGCAGTTACCATTGGGGGAGCTTTGCTTGAGAAATCTAAACGTTGTGATGAATTATTAGAGGAAAATGAGAGATTAAAATTAAGAATTATGGAATTAGAGAAGAGATCTCAGGAATGCAGATATGCATCAAATCTTGGATGCAGCAATCTGCAGCAAAATACAAACACCAACTTTCTATCAAATGAAACAGAACCTCATATTAAATCTGATAATTCATTGCCAGCCACACCCACTGTGACCACCACAGCTTATAATAATAATAATACAGGTGAAGTTCAGCTTGTAATGAAGCATTTGAAACCAAAAGAACTAGATGCAATTCTTAAAGAAATAGGAATGGTTCCCTGCCATGATTTAAACAGATTTCTTAAGTGGTTTTGTGACTTGCAGAATGTCAGATATGTACAATCTCAAACCATCTGACTTAGAAAGAGTTTTGCAATATTCTATAGGAAATGGTCTTTGGATGAGAATTAAACAGATCTGTATTCAGCCTCTGAGGACAAGGGACATATTAATGGAATTATTATGTGCTTTGTATGGGGTACGTTCTGATGTTACTATTCATGGGAAAATCCAACAAATGCAAAATGAATTCTCCCTATGAATTGTCACACAGGATAGCAACTATTATGGAATTATTGGTCAGTAATAATCTTGCATTTGAGCGTGGAGGCTTGGTACATACGAGTATGTTTCTAGATGCTTTGCATGAAGATTTCAAACAAAATATTTTATTAGTTACCACAAATCCTCACGATTTACAATACATATTATTGAGAGCAGATCATTTATGGAGAACGTCAAATGAGCAGGCTGTCAAAATTGATTTAACCACATTGTTTAGGCAAAATAATAAGAAAAGGACCTGGATACCATTTTCTCAATTAAAACAGAAGTATGACCACCTGAAAATTGAGTATGACAAGATGAGAAAAGAACGCGACACATTATTGGAACAGTTGTACAGGGTGTCATAAATGCAAATGTGCATTCTCCAGATCTGTTTTTGAATGCAAATGACGCTTCTCTAGCAGTGGGGGAGGAATTAGCTTTAAACTGTAAATAGTACTTTGTCTTAAACTTCAAAAAAAATACTAAGGACTTTGCTAATGAGTTTTGGTCTGAGAATTTTTGTCTTTCAGATCCCTGGAGGAACTCGTTTGAATGTGAACAGAAGTGGGCTAGAGGGGGAGAAATGCTGAATAGACAATATACAAGGATGGACACTCTCTCAATATACATCAAGCAATGGACTTTTTTTCTTGAACATTCAAATTTCTTTTTTCCCCATTTGTTTTTATTTTATTTTTATTTTCAATGGACTTCCCCAACGCCCTATTTTTTCATTTTCTCCCTTTCCCTGATATATTTTATGTTTTTCTTTTATGTTTTATTTTGTGAACTTTATCTTAAAACCAGAGCGAAGCATTTAAACCTAAAATAATTTTATAACATCTGTACATATGACATAACGCATATTGATAAATAGATTTAACATCTGAGGTGATGCTGCACAATAGCTTGGCATAGCATAAATTATAGTATGTTGGGTGGTTTTCCTAAATTTATAAGAGGGGAGAGTGAAATTCATCACTCTAGTCATGATTTGAACTTTGTTGAATCAGTTGTTTGTCATCCATATATGTCATAGCCTTCAGCATATTATAAAGACCTTTCTAGAAAAGATACTGCCAAGAATTTCCACTGCCGCTTTGTCGGGATAGAAGATCTGATAGACACTGATGTCAAGCTGATTCTATTTGAACCATCGCATCGGGGGGTGTGTGTATATATATATATATATATATATATATATACACACATACATACACACACACACACACACACACACACACACACACACACACACACACACACACACACACACACACACACACACACACACACACATATATATATATACCATTCTGGTGGGATTATGGACTGAATGATACAAGTAACTGCTCTATTAAAGGCAATGAGGGGTGGCCTACAGCAAATTCAAATTGTGGCTATCAATCAGCAAATTACTTGACAGGTACACAAAAGGTCATCATTGCTCAAATAGGAAATGGAAAGAAGCAGATGTGAATTGTAAAATGCTTACAAGATGGACTCATGCAAGGAAATAGTTTGCAGCACAGAGTTTTTACTGCCGTATCCAAACCTTTTTGACCTTGAAGGGGACTGCTGGTACATTGATGGTTCTTCTTACTATAAAGATGGAAGTAGAATTACAGTATTTGCTGGTGGTTGTGTGAAAGCATCTTTAAAAATGAAAACTTTGAGCCTAGAGCCCAAAGCATACCAAGCTTTACTTTCAGTGAGATGGTGAGAGATGTGATGAAGTCAGAATGGACTGTGACATCAGCTAAGTTTTTCAAGATCGTGATGCGATTTACTCAAGAGCAAGCTTTGAAATAAGGTCTAACAGCTATACAGGCCCAGCTATACAGGCCACGGATGTTTACCGAATCCTTTTCCAGTCATGGTCTAAAGTTATATTATCTAATAACTGTTTCATGGGAATATTTTAGCTGCTGGTGAAGAGAGATGTAACCAGTCTCAACTTCATATTTCATATGAGCCATTGTAAAGCATCCAGTACCTCAAATCATAATGATGTTTGTTGCTTGATTTATGGGTCAGTTCTAGTAGTTAGAACCAACCCAAGTGGGGGTATATGTTGTAATTATATATATATATATATATATATATATATATATATATATATATATATATATATATATATATATATATGGCACTGTATATATGGGTTACATACAGGCATTCAAGATTATACATATCAAAGGGTGTTTGTTGATCACACATATCAGAGGGGCCAGATAACAGCTTTGATGTGTTAATCTTTTGCAAGCCTACCTAGGTGTGTGAGGTGGCCTGTTAAAGTGGTTGTAAACCCACTTTTTCAACTTGCACCTACAGGTAAGCCTAGATTAAGGCTTACCTGTAGGTGCAAGAAATTTACTAAAAAATAGGATTTTTTGTACTCACCGTAAAATCCTTTTCTCTGACATCCATGGACTGACACGGTGTCTCTTTACACTTTACACGTGGGTTATGTCCCTGCTTGCAGGAGAAGACCTAGGCAGAATGTGAAATGTTATACATACATTCTAAAAGCCAGAGCTGAACAGCCCCAGCCAGGGGGCCGTCCCTCCGGACATAACCCTCCCACTACAGTCAGCAGACTTCAGTTCGTAACAAAGCAGTACAAACTTAAAAGGAAGGGTGGGTGCCGCGTCAGTCCATGGATGTCAGAGAAAAGGATTTTACGGTGAGTACAAAAAATCCTATTTTCTCTTACCATCCATGGACTGACACGGTGTCTCTTTACACTTTACACGTGGGATGTCCCAAAGCAGTGTCAAGAGGGATGGGAGCAGTATAAATGGAAAAACCAAAACTTCACTCCAATAAGGCAGAGCTCCTCAACGGAGGAGTCGCAACTTTAAACAGCGGCCTGCAGCACCCTGCGGCCGAAGGAAGCATCCGAAGATGCAGCCACATTAACCTTATAAAACTTAAAAGGCATGAACAGACGACCAGGTCGCCGCCTTGCACACTTGTGCAACCGACGCTTGATGTCGGGAAACCCAGGAAGCACCAATTGTCCTGGTGGAATGCGCCGTAACCGGAAAGGGAGGCGCCCGCCCTTTGAGAGCATAGGCTTGAATGACGGTTTGTCTGATTCCCCTAAAAATGATGGCAGACGAAACCGCTTGGCCCTGTTATGGACCAGAGACAGTCACAAATAGTGAGTCGGACTTCCGAATAGAAGCAGTAGCAGACAGGTACACCCGTAAGGCTCGTACCACCTCCAATATGTGCAGCGCAAACTCTCTGGGATGCGATGGGTGAGGACGTGAGGACACAAGGACGGGAGGGCAATGTCCTCATGTAGGTGAAAGGTCGACACCACCTTTGGCCAAAAAGGAAGGTCGCGGATGCAACACCGCCTTATCCTTATGGATGACTAAATATGGCGACTTGCAGGACAAAGCCGCCAACTCAGACACTCGTCAAACAGAAGTGATTGCCACTAAAAAGGCCACCTTCTGAGACAAGACAAGAGGGGAATATCCCGGATATTCCCAAAAGGAGGTTCCTGGAGGACCGAGAGCACCAAATTCAGATCCCACGGTGGGAGAGGAGGCTTGACAGGAGGGAGCACATGGCGAACCCCCAACACAAGGTGCTAACCAAGAAAATGACCCGCTAGAGGTCGCTGAAAGAAGACGGCCAAGGCCGAAATCTGATCCTTGATGGTACTCAAAGCAAGCTTTTGGGTCACTCCACACTGCAGAGGATGCAGGATTCTGGGGACGGAATACGTCCGAGGACACCAGTCCAGCGCTTCGCACATGGCGATATAAGCTTTCCAGGTACGGTGATAGATCTGCCTGGAGGAAGACTTCTGTGTCCTTAACATGGTCAAAATGACCGAGTCCGAGAGACCTCGGTCCCTCAGCACCTGGCTTTTAACAGCCCTGCCGTTAAAGCCAGAGACTGTAAGCCGGATGAAACATAGGACCTTGAGACTGAAGGTCCTCCCTCATCGGCAACCGCCAGGGAACGTCCGCAATGAGACGTACCAGATCAGCGTACCAGTGATGCTGAGGCCAATCCGGAACAATTAGGATCGCTGGAGTTTATATCAGGCGATAAGGACCCTATGGGGCCACCAACGCATCCGAGGCATCGCCCAAGGATCCCTGGATCTGGCCACAACCTCGACCCTTGCGATTGAGTCGAGAGGCCATCAGGTCCACATCCGGCGTGCCCCACCGTCGGTAAAGGAGTTGAAATATGCAAGGACCACTCTTCTTGGTCCGGTGTCTGGCGATTGGCGACTCAGATAGTCCGCCTGCGCATTGTCTATGCCCAGAATGTAAAATGGCCTACAGAGCCGGCACGTTTCTTCCGGCCCACTTCAGGATACGGACTACCTCGGAAGCCGCAGCTGAGCTCCGAGTTCCCCCTTGATGGTTTACATACGCCACCGCCGTGGCGGTGTCCGACTGGCTCCTGATGGAGCGACCCCGTACTCTCTCTGACCTGAGGAGAGACACAGTCCGATGGCCCGTATTACCAGAACAGTGATTGGTAAACGGGCTCATCCGGAGTCCAAGGCCTGAGCCGACAGGATTCCCCAGACTCCACCCCAGCCCGTCAGGCTGGTGTCCATCATGAGTGCCGTCCATTGGATGGGAGGGGAACGACTTTCCGGACCGAAGAGCCGAGGATCTCAACCACCATGTCAGGGGCGCCCTGACCAGGTGAATCACCTGGATCTGAAGATCCAAGGACAACGGGGATTTGTCCCAGGTGGACAAGATCTCCTTCTGCAATGCCCTGGTGTGTGATTGGGCATACGGAACGGCCGCGAAGGAGGCCACCACGAGTCTCGGGACTCTCATGCAAAAAACGGATTGACAACCATTTTTGGGATGTCAGCACCCGCACCGCAGACCGAAGTGTCAGCAACTTCTCCAGAGGTAGGATACCTTTGCCTCCAAGGAGTCCAGAATCAGAACTAGATACTCCAGACACTGAGTCGGGACCAGGACTGACTCCTGAATGTTCAGGAACCACCCGAGTCCCTGAGGGTCTAATTGACGATAGTCACCTTTCCTCTAAGTCTGATCCACTTTCTGCTCTTAGCAGAAGATCGTCCAGATAGCCCACGACAGCAATACCTCGCTGTAACAGAAGGCTAGAACCGGAGCAAGCACCTTGGTGAACACCCTTGGTGCCGAGGCTAGGCCGAAAGGAAGAGCCACAATCGATAGTGGACTTCGCTGATCACAAAGCGCAGAAACTTCTGGTGACTTGCGCAGATCGGAACATGCAAGTAGGCGTCCTTGAAGTCCAAGGACGCCAGAAGAAAATCCCTTTGGTGGAGTGTAGTGATCACCGTGCGAATAGATTCCATGCGGAATTTCTGCACCTTCTCGAAGACATTCAGGGCCTTGAGGTCCAGGATAGGTCGAACCACGTCCTATTTTTGGGACGACAAACAGATTCGAGTAGAATCCCTGAAAACTCTCCTGTGACGGAACCGGCACAATCACTCCGGACCTGATCAAATCCTGTACAGCCCCCAAGAGGGCTGCCCCACAGGTAGGAAGGAGAGGAAGATTTGAGGGAAAGAATCTGTCTGGGGGCCAGGATCGGAATACTATCCTGTATCCTGAGGTGACCTCCTCGCACACCCACCAGTCGGAGATTCAGGAGGACCACCGATTCGTGACCTGCGAAGTCGTCCCCCCACCCCAGAGTCGGGCGGAGGCAAGACTTCACGCGGAGGCGGGCTTAGGAGCCGCATGTTCGGCTTACGCACCCAGGGGCACTTGTGCCCACCAGCCGCACTGCCGTCAGTCTGAGAGGGCCTACCCGTGGACTCTGACTGACGAAAAAAAAAACCTTTTGCTGGAAAGGAAGGCCCCTGTTTGCGGCGGGCCTCCTCACCCTTGCTAGTCTAAGGAAGAAGAGTGCTTTTACCTCCCATGACATCCATGGTGTCATCCAGAGCAGCACCGAAAGGTCTACCACCTTTAAATGGTAGATTCCTAAGGCTAGGTCAGCAGACCAGCACTTCAACCAGATAAGACGACGCAATACCACCGCCGAGACAGAGGCCCTGGATATTAAAGGGGTCGCGTCCAACGTGGCGTCGCACACATAAACCAGGCCCTGAACCAGTTGGTGGGCCAAAGCAACTGTGTCTGGAGGAAGATTATGCTCCTGTACAGCTAGGTGCAACATTTTTGCCCAACCTGTAAGTGTTTAAGACACAAGGGTCGCCGCTACCACAGGCCGTAGGGCGGATCCCAACAAGGCAAACATGGCTCTGCTCACCACTTCTGACATCCTGTCAGTGGGGTCCTCAAATGCAGGAGTCCCCTCCATCGGGAGAGTGATGGCCTTGTTCAACCGGGCGACTGGAGGGTCGACCCTGGGGGAGAAGCCCACTTTTTAAGTAGGGCATCTTCAAGGGGTATCTGATAGACAAACGCCGCAGGACCATAAAAAAATTCTTCTGCGGCTTTTCCCAGACCTTATCAATGAGCTGGTCAAAGAAAGTACATATGGAAAAACCTCTTTAGAAGGCCTGGCCTTAAAAGAACCAAAGGAGACTGTATCCGCCTGAGGTTCTGCATCCGCAGCATTTTAGCTTGAGAGTGTCCCTCACCGCAGTCATGAGTACACTAACAAGCGCCCTGTCATTTACTGACTCAGAACTGGAGTTTTCCTCATAAGGAATGTCCTGTTCAAAACCATCCAATACATTCAGAACTAGGGTCCTGAGCGGTAGTGGCTAGGCCCATATCTGAATCAGCGCACTGCCCTCATGAAGTAAAGTGGGGAGAGGGCGCTTTTTTTCTCCCTTGCGCTTGCACACAGCTCCCATCCTGGTCAGAAATGATTCCAGGACTGCCCACAACTGGTCCCTAGGGACCGCAGGTGCTGAAGCACTGCCTGTTGAGCACTGACATTTAGGGGAAGCTGGTGACAGAGACTCCATATTGCCCCCCTCTGAGACTCCTCAGATAAAAAGTCCACCCACAGGCTGTGCTGACTGAGGAGGGGGCGCCCAGGGGACTCCCCAAACCGGACCAGGGACCGCTCAGTTCCGCTGTCTGTACAGCGCTGTGTCAGCGCTGGTGAGCTGTGAGGAGATTGTGAGGAGATTCGCGCTGTTACAGCAGCGCTAGAGGCCAAAACTAGTGCTGAAGAGCGCACGGGCTACAAGAAAATGGCCGCCGCACTTCACTGAGGCGATCCATGGCAAGATGGCCGCCATGACTCAGCAAAAGTGAAAAAAACAGCACACACACAGCGCCACTCGGCGCTCAGGCCCCAAAACACACAAAAAAAAGGGATTTTTATAACAGCTTACCTGTAAAATCCTTTTCTTGGAGTACATCACGGGACACAGAGCGACTTAGTCATTACTAATGGGTTATATAGATTACCTTCAGGTGTTGGCACTGGCCAATTCCAAACCGGAAGTACCCTCCCCTATATAAGCCCCTCCCACCCGGGAGCACCTCAGTTTTGTAGCCAAGCAATAAGTGTCCCAAAAAGAGGGGTGGGAGCTCTGTGTCCCGTGATGTACTCCAAGAAAAGGATTTTACAGGTAAGCTGTTATAAAAATCCCTTTTTCTTTTTCGTACATCACGGGACACAGAGCGACTTAGTCATTACTAATGGGACGTCCCAAAGCAATGCCAAATGAGGGGAGGGATACATAAGCTGGGCGCCATCAGGCATGAGGATCTTTTGCGGCCTGCAACACACTGCGCCCAAAGGCGACATCCTCCTGACTTCTAACGTCTACCTGGTAGAACCTAGTAAACGTGTGTACCGAAGACCATGTTGCGGCCTTACATACTTGAGCCAGGGAGGCCTGGTGATGCACTGCCCATGAAGTTCCAACTGCTCTTGTGGAGTGCGCCCTAACTTTGAACGGAGGCGGTCTCTTTCTCAAGCCATAGGCTTGTATTATGACCTGTCGAATCCACTTGGCTAAAGTAGATTTTGATGCTGCCTGACCCTTTCTGGGGCCTTCCGGCAGAACAAAAAGAATCCGTTCTGCGAATCTGAGCAGTGGCTTTTAGATAAGCTTTAACTGCTCTTACTACATCCAAAGAATGTAATAACTTTTCCTCTACCGAGCTAGGTTTGGGGAAAAAAGAAGGAAGAACCACATCTTGGTTCAAATGAAACCTCGATACCACCTTAGGAAGAAAGGCTGGATGAGGACGTAATACTACTCTGTCCTTATGGACAACCAGATATGGCTCCTTACAGGACAAGGCGGCTAATTCCGATACTCTTTTAGCCGAACAAACGGCTACTAAGAAAATCAATTTCCTGGTGAGAAGAACCAAGGAAATGTGTTGTAATGGTTCAAACGGTTGTTTCTGTAGAACCGACAGAACCAGGTTTAAGTCCCAAGGACATATGGGAATACTAACCGGAGGGCTAATACGCATCACTGCTTGTATAAAGGCTTTGACTAGTGAATGCGAAGCCAAGGGCCTTTGAAAAAATATTGACAAGGCCGAAATCTGACCCTTGATAGTACTCAAGGCAAGCTTCCTATCTACAGCCCACTGTAGGAAGTCCAAAATCCTCCCTATCACGTACTTACGTGGATGTCATTTCCTGGCCTCACACCACGTAATGTATGCTTTCCAGATCCTATAATAGATCTGCCTGGATACCGGTTTCCTGGCATTGATCATGGTAGATACCACAGAATTAGAGAGCCCTCTCTTTTTCAGAATGTGGGCTTCAATAGCCAGGCCGTCAACCTAGGGCTGGTAAGGAAGGGTGGTATATCGGTCCCTGCGACAGCAGGTCCGGACGATGTGGGAGGGTCCAAGGACTCCTCACTGACATTTTTACAATCTCCGCGTACCATGCCCTTCGGGGCCACGCTGGAGCCACCAGAATCACTGGTTTCTTTTCTACCCTGATTCTGCGGAGTAATCGCGGTAACAATTGTGGCGGTGGGAATGCATATATCAGCTCGAACTGATCCCAAGGGAACACTAGGGCATCCGAGCCGCAAGCTAGGGGATCCCTTGTGCGAGACACAAATCTGTCCACCTTTGCGTTGAATCTGGATGCTAGCAGATCTACATCCGGTGTTCCCCACCGCTGGCATATTGCCTGGAAAACCTCGGGGTGAAGAGACCATTCCCCCGGGCATAATTGTTGGCGACTTAGAAAGTCCGCTCTCCAATTTTCCACTCCTGGGATGAAAACCGCGGATATGGCTGGGACATATTTTTCTGCCCACTCCAGGATGCAATTTGCTTCCCTCTGGGCTGCACGACTCTTGGTGCCACCCTGGTGATTGATATATGCCACTGCCGTGGCATTGTCTGATTGAATTCTGACAGGGGACCCTTGGAGTTTGGATGTCCATGCTACTAGGGCATACCGGGCTGCTCGTATCTCTAAGAGATTGATGGGCAGGGCCTTCTCTGCTTCTGACCACTTGCCCTGGAGAGACCATTGCTCCAGTACTGCCCCCCAGCCTATGAGGCTGGCATCTGTAGTGACCACCTTCCAAGAAACCGGACTGAAGGGTTTCCCTCTTTCCAGATTCTGGGGCACCAACCACCAATGGAGGCTCTTGCGAACGGAAGGGGACAGGGACATTGGTAAGTCTAAAGCCTGAACTTTTTTGTTCCAGGCTGACAGTATGGCCCTTTGCAAATTCCTTGAATGGAATTGACCGTAGGGTACCACTTCGAATGAAGCCACCATCTTTCCCAGCAGCCTCATGCAGAGGCGTATGGATGGTTTTCTTTTTGTACCCACTAAGTGGGTCAAATCTTTTAAAGACGACACCTTCTCTGGAGGTAAGAAAATCTTTCTCTGATTTGAATCCAGCCTTAGCCCTAAGTATTCCAGACTTTTGACTGGTCTTAGAGCTGACTTGTCCCGGTTGATAATCCAACCGTGATATTCCAGATACTCGATTGTCTTGTGAATAGCTACTTCCAGCTTTTCCACTGAGTGGTCTATTAGTAGCAGGTCGTCTAGATATGCCATTATCGTTACACCCTGTGTTCTTAGATTGGCCAATAATGGGGCCAGAATTTTTGTGAACACTCGTGGTGCTGTGGCCAGACCGAAAGGTAAGGCTCTGAACTGAAAATGGCGCCCTTCTACTGCAAAGCGTAGAAATTTCTGGTGGGCCGGAAAGATGGGAATATGCAGATAAGCATCCTTTATGTCGATCGAGGCTAGCCATTCCTGCCCTTGTAGGGCGGTGGCCACCGATCGGATCGACTCCATCCGAAAAGTCCTGATATTTAGGAACTTGTTTAGCCCTTTTAGATTTAATATGGGCCTCACGTCCCCATTTGGTTTGGGGACTGTGAAAAGGTTCGAGTAAAACCCGAATCCGCTTTCTTCCAGGGGAACCTTCATGATTACACCTTGGAGCAATAGTTGTTCTAGTGCCAGAAGGAGGGATCCACTCTTTTGGGGATCTCTTGGCACGTTTGACCTCATAAATTGGGCAGGAGGAGTGCCTTTTAACTCCAGCTTGTATCCCAGACTTACTGCGGAGAGCACCCATCTGTCTCTGATGGTGTCCCGCCAGGTCTCTGAACAACTGAAGTCTTCCCCCCACCCGATTGAGTGGGGGCAACGCTTCATGCCTTGGGGGGAGGTTTTGTACCTCTCTTGATCCAGGGCTTCTTGTTACCCTGTGATTGTCCCTGATTTCTGCCCCCTGAATTTGACCGCGGAGGCCGTCGGAACTGCTTCACAGCCGATGTGCCAGGGACTGGAGAAGTAGGCCTCTTAAAAGAAGGACTTCTACCCTTGTTCTTAACCGGTAAGAGTGAACTTTTACCGGCAGAAATTTTCTGGATATATTTGTCCAGATCTTCTCCAAATAAGCGTTCTCCATGAAATGGGAAGCTAACCAGCAGTTTTTTACAGGGAGCTTCAGCAGACCAGTTTTTGAGCCACAGAAGCCTACGCATATGTACTATAGACAGCGTAAAGCGGGAGGCCTGTTGGATTGTATCCTTTATGGCGTCCACCGCAAAACACAAGGCTCTAGGCAGGTCAGCTAAGGCAAGAGCCTGCTGATCTGGTAAGTCCCTTAAGACTTGTTTCAACTGATCTTTCACTGCTTGGCAGACTCCAATCGCTGCTACCGCAGGTTGTGTCACCATACTTGCTGTAGAGAAAGCAGATTTTAGTAAAGACTCCAATTTTTTATCTATTGGGTCTTTGAACATTGGAACATTATCTACTGGACATGTCAGTGATTTGTTAACAGAAGAGATGGCTGCGTCCACTGTAGGGACCCTCCATTTTCTTATGAACTTATCCTCCATGGGATAGATCACCGGAAATCTCTTGGGGGGAGCAAATATTTTATCAGGATGCTCCCAATCCTGGTAAATAAGCCCTTCTAATAAAGGGTGGATTGGGAAGGAACAGACAGCCTGGGGAGCTTTTAGCGACCCCAGCGAGGAAACCGTAGTGGATGGTGGTTCCGCTAGAGGCATTTTAAATGCTGATCGGACCATATTAGTCAGAGACTGAACCCATAATCTTTCAGCCTGAGAAGCTGAGAAAGGTTCTTCCACTGTTGATTCCTCCATAACTGAATCAACCTCATCCTGATCCCCTTCAGGTAGGTCGATCTCTGTGTGGGGCTGTTCCTCCACTAACAGGCACTCTGAAGGAGGAGACGGAGATCGGACGCGCTTTTCCTGAGACAGGGAAGCAGCGATCAATGCTGTTAATCTCTCTTCCAATCCTCCCAGAGTTGAGGATAAAACCTCCTCTGTTATATATACAGGAGCAGGTGGACTGGGGACAGCCGCAGCACCAGGCATTCCTGCGGGGTTTCTACGGCTACTGACCTCTGAATTCTCAGGGGAGATTGGTGCAGTACAAGCATGCCCAATATCCTCAGAGCCCGATGGAGACCCCTTTGGCTTCCTGGAAGATCTATTTCCGGAGCGTCTGGACGACATATCCTTTAAGCACAAAGCTGAGGTATTCCCGTCGTCATACACCAATTTTGCTGGTAATAGTCTAACACAGGTGCTGCTATATACCAGCTGGTGTCCACTAAAGTGCCTTTCTATGGGGATGCCTGCATCAACCGCCTCTGTGTGCCACTGTTTGTTGCTAGCTCTGTTTGCATGCAGCTGACACTTGTACTGTGTCTTTTAACCATGCTGGGACGCCCGCACATGCGCAGAAGCGCCGCGCATCGAGCGTCATCCACCCGCCCCGCCCCTTTTTTTCATAGGAGGCACGCGCCCGCGCGCGCGCCCGTGCGCCATTGGCGCCCTTTTCGAAATCAAACAGGGGACTAGGAGCCAGGGCCCTTTTTGCCGGAGGGCCTGTGCGGTGGATGAGCGCAGCAACAGGGCAGAGGAAGTGGATTCCCACAGAGAAACTTACCAGCTGCCTGGATCTTTTGACTTGAGAAAACCAAAGATCCACATGACAAGAAAAATGGACTACAGCGGCCTCTAGTGGTTTAACACAGGTACCGCGGTCCCTGTTTTTTTTTTTTTCTTGACTACTATTAAAATTTTACATTTTCAGTAGTTATAGGCAAACACAGATATTTAGCGGGAATACCGTTAGGTAACAGACAGAAAGACAAATTAGGCTTGGGGGTCCCCCAATAGAACCAAGTTCCTGGGGGCCCCCACTTACCTGATCCCCGCCGCAGGACTTTGTTTGGTCCACAGAAGTCCAAACTTCACCTATCACGGCAGGCATTGTAATTAAACCTTCAGGGACCGGGTTCCCAAGGATTCCACTCCCCTGGACCTGTATAGCACCCTGCACAGACAACATCTTGGTCGTGGGTATGACCAGAGCTCTGGATCCCAGGGTCCAGCCCTCCTAAGAGAAGCATTACAGGCAAAACCTTGCTCTTCTGCTGCAAGGCCCGGGTACCGACCGTTTAGCTATGAAGCTTTTTTGGTGGGATCCGGAACAGCTTACTAAGGCCCAAAAGAACCTGTACGCAAGCCCAGTGAAAACACATGTTACTCTTTGGCCAACACCTTAGACACTGGCAAAAAACTGAGGTGCTCCCGGGTGGGAGGGGCTTATATAGGGGAGGGTACTTCCGGTTTGGAATTGGCCAGTGCCAACACCTGAAGGTAATCTATATAACCCATTAGTAATGACTAAGTCGCTCTGTGTCCCGTGATGTACGAAAAAGAAAAGGCCCCAAGCATATCTGCAGACCAGCATTAGCCCCTCCAAGAACAGTGTGACCCCCAGGCACCCCACACAGCACAGCACCAGCAATGGTGACAGAGAGTGACAATGAAATACAGGGGGAGACAGGGAAAATCCCCCACAGAGAAACACAGCCTTTTGTACTCACCTGCAGGCAGGAGAGACTTACCCATCCCCTGAGGGACCCACTGGTGTGTTTCTGACAGGACTATCACAGTGCAGTACTGAGTAGCTGTCGGCCCGGTCCACCGCGAAAGATACAGTCAGTCAGGAACTGTTCAGTCTTGAGAGGACCGTGGGAGCACGAAAGCAAACCCGGCCACCCCTGGAGTCATGGGGCCTGTCGTGAACTGAGACTCACGCACACAAGGCGAGGATCAGCACGCTCGATGGTCGGACAGGGAAGACTACGAGGATATCTTGTACCCAACCTGTTGCCCAGCCGACAGTTGATAGAAAATTCTCAAAAATAAAATAAAAAAGAATTCCAGAAAAGGAATAAAAATAGGTCAGGAGACTGGCTCCTGAGAGAGCCACGTCTTCTCCTTTTGCTAGGCAGAAAAAAACTGAAGTCTGCTGACTGTAGTGGGAGGGTTATGTCCGGAGGGACGGCCCCCTGGGTGGGGCTGTTCAGCTCTGGCTTTTAGAATGTATAACATTTCACATTCTGCCTAGGTCTTCTCCTGCAAGCAGGGACATAACCCACGTGTAAAGTGTAAAGAGACACCGTGTCAGTCCATGGATGGTAAGAGAAATATATATATATATATATATATATTCCGATTGGATTCGTTGTCATCTGTGCAAGTATTGAACTTTGGAAGTCAATAAAGTGCACTCTCTGGAGAACTTGGGTGATGCTGCGTAAACATAACTTATATCATTATAATACTTAAACATCAATTATCTACTGGAAACCACTATACTAGATCACTACACTTTTCCCCTGCAAGGCAATGTTATAGTGTGCTACATCTTAAACCGAAGCCCTTCAGTGGTGCAATGTCACCGCTGACAGGACTTCCATCTTCACCCAGTCTTCCTTCCGGGGTCACGGGCTCCAGTCTTTTGAATGGCCGAGCCACGATGACACGGAGTCACTGTTTACAGCACATCACTGGCAGCTTCACAAGTAAATATATCCCAAGCCCTGGTTCACATTGATGCTGCTTTGAGACTGCGCTACTTCACTTGAAGTAGCGTGATTCAAAGTAGCAAGGTCAGTGCGATTTTAGGTGCTTGATTACTTGAGACATCTGTGTGGCTTCATGCACAGATGTCTATTGAAGTCACACCTGAAAAAAAATAAAATAAAATAGGCAAAAGTAGTGCAGGAATTACTTATGCAAATCGGTGAGGCGCCGCAAAATAGGTGTCGTACCAATTGGAACAGTGTCATTGCCTCCAATAGGCTGCAACTTGTCATGCAATTTAATCTCTTAAATCGCATGACAAATCGCTAAGGCCCCTTTCACACTGGGGCGGTTTGCAGGCGCTATTTAGCTAAAAATAGCGCCTGCAAACCGAGCCTAAACAGCGGCTCCTTTCTCTCCAATGTGAAAGCCCTGAGGGCTTTCACACTGGAGCGGTGCGCTAGCAGGACGGTAAAAAAAGTCCTGCTAGCCGCATCTTTGGAGCGGTGAGAGGAGCGGTGTGTTTACCGCTCCTCCACCGCTCCTTCCCATTGAAATGCATGCGATACCACAGTAATACCGCCCGCAAACCGCGGCTGTATTATAACCCTTTATTGGCCGCTAGCGGGGGTTAAAACCGCACCGCTAGCGGCCGAATAGCTCAACAATCCCGACGTTATAGCGCCGCTAAAAATGGCGGCGCTATACCGCCACCGCCCCAGTGTGAAACCAGCCTAAACGGTGCACATTTAGGAGACATTTACAGTACCTACAGGTAGAGCTGCACAATTAATCGCTAAGAATCGAAATTGCAATCTTTTTCTCTTCCCGATCTTCAAAACAGCATATCACGATCTTTTTAACAAGTGCTGAGAGTTCTCACAGCTGGAAAAAAATAAAACTTGGCAGGCTGCCTAAATTTATATCACAACACGCGAATAAATAGAAAAAGTATCTTTTCGTTCTTTCATCAAAGGAAAGCACTCCGGTGTGTAAATGAGGGAGGTTCAACCATTTAAAATACCAAACATTTCTTGACATTTGTAAGTAAAAATCATTTTCTGCTAGAAAAATTACTTGGAAAACCCAACATGATCTTTTTTTTTTAGCAGAGACGCTAGAGAATAAAATGGTGGTTGTTGCAATATTTTATGTCACACCGTATTTGCGCAGCGGTCTTTCAAACGCAATTAAAAAAATAACAAAAAAAAACACTTAATTGAATTTAAAAAAAAACGAAACAGTAAAGCTAGCCCAATGTTTTTGCATAATGTGAAAGATATTATACCACGAGAATCGTGATCTTTATACTAAGCAAAAAAATTGGGATTCTCATTTTAGCCAGAATTGTGCAGCTCTACCTACAGGTAAGGCCCCACGTACACGGGACGCTGGTTCAAACTCTTCTGAACGAAGGTTGAAACCGGTGTTTAGAAATGCCCGTTTTGCCGCGTTTGCATCTAGAAGCGTTTAGTTAAGAAACATCATAAGGACGCTCCCTAAGCTCAAAAAACAGTATTAACTGTGACAGGGGGGGTCACTTTGGACACAGGGTGAGCCAGGAAATAATGGACATTAAGAAATATATCTTGGACTACCTAAAATGGGTCTGAAATATTAATCCACCATATTACCAAGGATATCTGTAAAGGACTATTTACTGATTCTGAACTCAACAGGTTAATTGACAGATACTGATGTGTTCAGCCTCAATCACCTGTCTGCCTAGTGTAATGCTAATGAATCCCAGCTTCTAAAAGACCTGTTTATTGTTTGTGGTGATGTGGATTGGGGAAATTAAGTCTGTCCTTGTGTGTATTGTAAAGTAACAGACAGTCTGGTGAATATAAAGGTCATGCGGTTATTTAAACATAAAGGGATTAGCTGTTGCCTTCTAAGAGATGGGTATTGGGAGACAAAAGCTAGCCTACTGTCAAATGTGTATTGGGTGTTATGTTGTGGGTGGAGCTGGACCATTGTTCATTTTAGATTAATGCAGTATTGGATGTGTATAAAAGTTACAATGCTTTTTTCAATAAAGAGAGTCTATCCTAGAAAGATACAGGAGTGCGTCTCGTTCTTTCAGAAGGATTAATTCCTATGGGAAGTGGTCGTCTGGCTGTGGAGGATCGACAGTGAATTTGCGTCCAGGAGAGGGAAGATATCTAAACGGCGTTACCCCCTTTCGTATTTGGGGTGCCGTTACATTGGTTGGCAGCGGTGGGATTTTCCCTGCAGTTCCTGGGACACTCCAAACCACCACAGTGAATGACCAGCTATGCAGCCTGCAGGAAAGCCACGCTGAAAGACCTACTTGAGAGCCGTGAAGGGACCAGTGGGACAAAGAACAAGGCCACCTTGATCAGGGAGCTAGCCGAGATGGACCAGAGGGTTGGTGATGCAGGACCCCGGTCAGTTGAAGACTTGTTTCAGCAACGAGTTCGACAGCGCTTGGCATTATATGGTGCTAACCCATCAGAGACCGCCATACAGGAAGTCATTAGAGGCATCCAGCTGCAGGATGGAGAGCGAGCACAAGAGCGTCGAGAGACAGAGAGAGCGCGAGCACAAGAGCGTCGAGAGACAGAGAGAGCGCGAGCGTCGAGAGACAGAGAGAGCGCGAGCGTCGAGAGACAGAGAGAGCGCGAGCGTCGAGAGACAGAGAGAGCGCGAGCGTCGAGAGACAGAGAGAGCGCGAGCGTCGAGAGACAGAGAGAGCGCGAGCGTCGAGAGACAGAGAGAGCGCGAGCGTCGAGAGACAGAGAGAGCGCGAGCGTCGAGAGACAGAGAGAGCGCGAGCGTCGAGAGACAGAGAGAGCGCGAGCGTCGAGAGACAGAGAGAGCGCGAGCGTCGAGAGACAGAGAGAGCGCGAGCGTCGAGAGACAGAGAGAGCGCGAGCGTCGAGAGACAGAGAGAGCGCGAGCGTCGAGAGACAGAGAGAGCGCGAGCGTCGAGAGACAGAGAGAGCGCGAGCGTCGAGAGACAGAGAGAGCGCGAGCGTCGAGAGACAGAGAGAGCGCGAGCGTCGAGAGACAGAGAGAGCGCGAGCGTCGAGAGAGAGCGCGAGCGTCGAGAGACAGAGAGAGCGCGAGCGTCGAGAGACAGAGAGAGCGCGAGCGTCGAGAGAGAGAGAGCGCGAGCGTCGAGAGACAGAGAGCGCGAGCGTCGAGAGACAGAGAGCGCGAGCGTCGAGAGACAGAGAGCGCGAGCGTCGAGAGACAGAGAGCGCGAGCGTCGAGAGACAGAGAGCGCGAGCGTCGAGAGACAGAGAGAGCGCGAGCGTCGAGAGACAGAGAGAGCGCGAGCGTCGAGAGACAGAGAGAGCGCGAGCGTCGAGAGACAGAGAGCGCGAGCGTCGAGAGACAGAGCGAGAGCGCGAGCGTCGAGAGACAGAGCGAGAGCGCGAGCGTCGAGAGACAGAGCGAGAGCGCGAGCGTCGAGAGACAGAGCGAGAGCGCGAGCGTCGAGAGACAGAGCGAGAGCGAGAGCGAGAGCGCGAGCGTCGAGAGAGAGCGAGCGCGCGAGCGTCGAGAGAGAGCGAGCGCGAGCGTCGAGAGAGAGCGAGCGCGAGCGTCGAGAGAGAGCGAGCGCGAGCGTCGAGAGAGAGCGAGAGAGAGAGAGCGAGAGCGCGAGCACAAGAGCGTCGAGAGAGAGCGCGAGCACAAGAGCGTCGAGAGAGAGCGCGAGCACAAGAGCGTCGAGAGAGAGCGCGAGCACAAGAGCGTCGAGAGAGAGCGCGAGCACAAGAGCGTCGAGAGAGAGCGCGAGCACAAGAGCGTCGAGAGAGAGCGCGAGCACAAGAGCGTCGAGAGAGAGCGCGAGCACAAGAGCGTCGAGAGAGAGCGCGAGCACAAGAGCGTCGAGAGAGAGCGCGAGCACAAGAGCGTCGAGAGAGAGCGCGAGCACAAGAGCGTCGAGAGAGAGCGCGAGCACAAGAGCGTCGAGAGAGAGCGCGAGCACAAGCGCGTAGAGAGAGAGCGCGAGCACAAGAGCGTCGAGAGAGAGCGCGAGCACAAGAGCGTCGAGAGAGAGCGCGAGCACAAGAGCGTCGAGAGAGAGCGAGCACAAGAGCGTCGAGAGAGAGAGAGCGCGAACGAGAGCGTCGAGAGAGAGAGAGAGCGAACGAGAGCGTCGAGAGAGAGAGAGAGAGAGCGAACGAGAGCGTCGAGAGAGAGCGAGAACGAGAGCGTCGAGAGAGAGCGAGAACGAGAGCGTCGAGAGAGAGCGAGAACGAGAGCGTCGAGAGAGAGCGAGAACGAGAGCGTCGAGAGAGAGCGAGAACGAGAGCGTCGAGAGAGAGCGAGAACGAGAGCGTCGAGAGAGAGCGAGAACGAGAGCGTCGAGAGAGAGCGAGAACGTCGAGAGAGTCAAGAGAGAGAGAGAACGAGAGCGTCAAGAGAGAGAGAGAACGAGAGCGTCAAGAGAGAGAGAGAACGAGAGCGTCAAGAGAGAGAGAGAACGAGAGCGTCGAGAGAGAGAACGAGAGCGTCGAGAGAGAGAACGAGAGCGTCGAGAGAGAGAGAGAGAGAGAACGAGAGCGTCGAGAGAGAGAGAACGAGAGCGTCGAGAGAGAGAGAGAACGAGAGCGTCGAGAGAGAGAGAGAACGAGAGCGTCGAGAGAGAGAGAGAACGAGAGCGTCGAGAGAGAGAACGAGAGCGTCGAGAGAGAGAGAGAACGAGAGCGTCGAGAGAGAGAGAGAGAACGAGAGCGTCGAGAGAGAACGAGAGCATCAAGAGAGAGAGAACGAGAGCATCAAGAGAGAGAGAACGAGAGCATCAAGAGAGAGAGAACGAGAGCAGCAACATGAGCGGAGAACGGCAATCGGAGATCGCCTACAGACAGCTGCTAGAATCTGCTCAGCAGCAGGGTGGTGCGACCTGTGCCTGGGACTATCAGGAAATACCAGTGAACAACTCTGGAATCCTGGCTGAAGAATCGGCAGTGGAAAATCTGAAGATTGCCATCCCTAAAGCCGAAGTGGATGATATGGAGTTCCAGGGAGCTAGGGCAGTTGGCTCATCTCCCCAGCCACAGATTACAGAAGGTATGGACTTAATGGACTGTTCAGAGGATGTTATGGATTATGCATCGCCTACCCAAGTACTGGCAGCAGGACAGAGTACTGCAGACCGGTGCTCCACACCCGTGGCAGTTTTGGAGGCCCGAGGTGAGAAGGTGATGGTTCTTCTTTCCCAGGGGATTTCAGAGATGCAGGGGGGAGAAGCAGCCCTTTCCCCTCCCCAACAGTTAGCCAGAGCAGATGGTGTGGAGGCCCCAGCAGAAGTGCTGGCAACAGGGCAGAGTGATAGCAACCTCTGCCCAGCACCGGAAACAACTGTGGAGTTTCAGGGAGCCGGGGCAGTTGGCCCATCTCTCCAGCAACAAGCTGAGGTGGTAAAGCTATTAACCCCCAGCAGAATCACTGGCAGCAGGGCAGAATGCTACTGGCCGCTGCACACAACTGCCACTTGAGCGGATATCGGTGGATGGGACTGCGGTCTCCACTCACAGCAACCCAGCACAAGAGCTGGCAACAGAGCAGAGTGCAGCGGGCCTCTGCTCTCAACTAACAGAAGAGGGAGTTGCTGTGGTACTGGATGGGTTTTCGGTCCTCACTGACACAACCCCAGAAAACGGTGTGACACTGGGACAGGAGGATGTCAGCCTTGCTTTGCAAGCACTGGGGGATTTTCACCTACCACAAGTGGATGGGACTTCGGTCTCCACTTGTGTACCTCAGGGATGCTGGGCAGTCGGCCCAGATCCCCAACAGCAGTAAAGACTGAGCCCAGTCACCCCGTCTTCTCCCCAGCGGCAGGTATGTTCTCAGAGAGGCAGAGGTTGGCTGGGTAAGTAATGCTCTGTTTGGAGCAATTTATTTGGGGTACTGTGTGGATACCGGCATTAGAAGAATGGACCTATGGACTAACTTCGGAGTCAACCTGTCTGGGGTCACCTCCTGTATTAGTCTCCTGCCGAAAGGGGAGATGTGTGACAGGGGGGTCACTTTGGACACAGGGTGAGCCAGGAAATAATGGACATTAAGAAATATATCTTGGACTACCTAAAATGGGTCTGTAATATTTATCCACCATGTTCCCAAGGATATCTGTAAAGGACTATTTACTGATTCTGAACTCAACAGGTTAATTGACAGATACTGATGTGTTCAGCCTCAATCACCTGTCTGCCTAGTGTAATGCTAATGAATCCCAGCTTCTAAAAGACCTGTTCATTGTTTGTGGTGATGTGGATTAGGGAAATTAAGTCTGTCCTTGTGTGTGTGTGTATTGTAAAGTAACAGACAGTCTGGTGAATATAAAAGGTCATGCGGTTATTTAAACAAAGGGATTAGCTGTTGCCTTCTAAGAGATGGGTATTGGGAGACAAAAGCTAGCCTACTGTCAAATGTGTATTGGGTCTTGTTATGTTGTGGGTGGAGCTGGACCATTGTTCATTTTAGATTAATGCAGTATTGGATGTGTATAAAAGTTACAATGCTTTTGTCAATAAAGTGAGTCTATCCTAGAAGATACAGAGTGCGTCTCGTTCTTTCAGAAGGATTACTTCCTATGGGAAGTGGACGTCTGGCTGTGGAGGATCGACAGTGCATTTGTGTCCAGGAGAGGGAAGATATCTAAACGGCGTTTACCCCCTTTCGTATTTGGGGTGCCGTTACATTAACCATTCCAGCCATTTTATGAGACCAGAGTGAGTAGCAGCAGCTGAGGGAGCAGCAGTGTACTTTTATTTAGTGTGTCACGTCACTTGCCACAAGTTGTGAATTGTCCACTTGCCACGTCACCTGCCACAAGTAGTGGATTGTCCACTTGCCACAAGTTGCAATGCAAGCAATTCGTTTTTTGTTTTTTTTTCCATCATTTGAGATTTTTAATGTAAAAAAATAAATAGGTCACCTTTAAAAAAAGCTTATAAACTAAAACCCAACTAAACGCCAGCACCGCGTTTAGCGTCTAAAATGTGGAAATCTTTGGCGCCTGAACCCATTTTTTGCTTTCAGAAAAACAAGGTTAAACGCAACTGCCTAGAAACGTCAATAAACAAGACTGTGTACATGGACAGGGGCAGTTGAAAAAAAAAAAATAGGATTTTTGTACTCACCGTAAAATCTGTTTCTCTGACGTCCATGGACTGACACAGCTGTCATACTGATTACGTGTGGGTATATGTCCCTGCTTGCAGGAGAAGACCTAGGCAGAATGTTAGATGTTAAAACATTCTAGAACAAACCAGAGCTGAACAGCCCCGCCCAGGGGGGGGGGGGGCGGTCCCTCCGGACATTACCCTCCCACCTGCAGCTAGCAGACCTCAGTTCGTAACAAAGCAGTACAAACCTTAAAAGGAAGGGTGGGTGCTGTGTCAGTCCATGGACATCAGAGAAACGGATTTTACGGTGAGTACAAAAATCCTATTTTCTCTTATCGTCCATTGACTGACAGCTGTCATACTGATTACGTGTGGGACGTCCCAAAGCAGTATAAGAAAAAAGGGTGGGAGCAAATAGTAAAAGGAACAACCAAAACTTCACTCCAAACCAGCAGAGCTCCTCAACGGGAGGAGTTGCAACATTAAACAGCAGCCTGCAACAATTTGCGGCCGAAGGAAGCATCCGAAGATGCAGCCACATCAACCTTATAGAATTTTGAAAAGGCATGAACGGACAACCCGGTCGCCGCCTTGCACACTTGTGCAACCGACGCTTGATGTCTGAAAGCCCAGGCAGCATCAATTGTCCTGTGGAATGCGCCGTAACCGGAAAGGGAGGGGCCACCCCCTTAATGGCATAGGCCTGTATAACAGTCTGTCTGATCCATCTAGAAAAAGTGGCAGACGACACCGCTCGGCCCTGTTCGGACCTGAGACAGACACAACTAGTGAGTCATATCACATAAAATATGTGAAGCGCAAACCCTCTGGAATGCGATGTGTGAGGACACAAGGACGGGAGGACGATGTCCACATGTAGGTGGAAAAACCGAGACCACCTTATGCAAAAAGGAAGGTCGCGGACGCAACACCGCCTTATCCTTATGGATGACCAAATAGGGCGACTTGCAGGACAAGGCTGCCAATTCAGACACCCGTCTGACAGAAATAATGGCCACTAAGAAGGCCACCTCCTGAGACAAGGTCAAGAGGGGAAAATCTGATATTTTCAAAGTAAGGTTCCTGGAGAACCGAGAGCACCAAATTCAAATCCCGAGGGAGGGAGAGGAGGTTTCAACAGCACATGGCGAACCCCCTGCACAAAGGTGCTACCAAGGAATGACCCACTAGCGGTTGCTGAAGGAAGACGGCCAAGGCCACAAACTGACCCCTATGGTACTCAAAGCAAGCATTTGGGTCACACCGCGCTGCAAGGACCGCAGGATACTGGGGCGGAATACGTCCGTAGACGCTAGTCCAGCTCATTGCACATAGCGATGTAAGCTTCCCAGGTACGGTGATATATCTTTCAAGCGAAAGACTTCAGTGCCCTGAAAATGGTCGAAATGACCGAATCCGAGAGACCTCGGACTCCGCACCTGGCTTCCAATAGCTATGCCGTTAAGTCAGAGACTGTAAAACAGGATGAAAAATAGGACCTTGAAAACAGAAGGTCCTCCCTTATTGGCAACCGCCAAGGAACGTCTGCAATCAGTCGTACCAGATCAGCGTACCAAGGACACCGAGACCCACCCAGCGCAAGAGGATCACCGAAATCCCTTCGGCCACAATCCTGTGCAGCAGGCGAGGAAGCAGCAGCGGAGGATAACAGATATCAGGTGATAATGACCCCATGGGGCCCACCAACGGATCCGAGGCATCCGCCCAAGGATCCCTGGACCTGGCCACAAACCGTGACACCTTACGATTGAGTCAAGAGGCCCTCAGGTCCACATCTGGTATGTCCAGGTGTAAGGACCACTCTCCTGGTCCAGCGTCTCCGATAGTCCGCCTGCCAATTGTCTACGCTGAACGTAGGACGGCCGATAGAGACCACGCGGGGAGTTATATACCGAAGAGCCGGGGACCCAAACCACTACGCCAGGGACGCCCTGAGTGGGTGACTCATCTGGATCTGAAGATCCAAAGACAACGGGGATTTGTCCCAAGTGGACAGGATCTTACTGTAATGCCCGTGTGTGAGATTGGGCATACGGAACAGCCTCGAACGAGGCCCTCATGAGTCCTAGGACTCTCATGCAAAAAACGGGTTGACGACCATTTCCGAGACATCAGGATCCGCACTACAGACTGAAAAGTCAGTAACTTCTCCAAGGTTAGGAATACCTACGCCTCCATGGATTCCAGGATCAGACTGAGATACTCCAAATGCTAAGCCGGGACCAGGACCGACTTTCTGAATGTTCGGGCGCCACCCAAAGTCCCTAAGGGTCTGACTGACATAGTCAGACTTCTAATTCTGAGCCATTGTCTGCTCTTAGAAGAAGATCATCCAGATAACCCATAATAGCAGTCCCTCGCTGTCTCAGCAAGGCTAGAATCGGAGCAAGCACCTTGGTAAAACTTTGGTGCCGAGGCTAGGCCGAAGGGAAGAGCCACAATTGATAGTGGTCTTCGCCGATCGCAAGCGCAGAAACTACTGTTGACGTGCGCAGATCAGAACATGCAAGTAGGCGGCCTTGATGTCCAAGGATGCCAGAAAATCCCCTTGGAGTGTAGCGAACACCGCGCGAATGGATTCCATGCGGAACTTTACACCATCACAAAAGCATCCAGGCCTTGAGGCCCAGGGTTGGCCGAACCCCCGTCCACCTTTTGGGACTACCAACAGATTCGAGTAGAAACCCTGAACAACCTCTTGTGACGGAACCGGCACAATCCTCCGGACCTGATCAATCCTGTACGGCCCTTAAGAGGGTCGCCCGACGAGCAGGAAGGAGAGGGAAAATTGAGGGAAAGAATCTGTCTGGGGGCCAGGAACGGAATTCTATCCTGTATCCTGAGATGACCACCTCGCACGCCCACCGGTCGGAGATCCGGGAGGTCCACCGAACAGTGAACCTGCAAGGAAGTCCCCCCACCCCAGAGTCGGGACAGGACAAGACTCCATGTGGCGGTGGGCTTGGGAGCTTGCTTGGTAGGCTTACGCACCCAGGGACGCTTATGTCCCCCAGCTGCACGTTTCTCAGTCTGGGAGGGCTTACCCGTGGATTCTGACTGACGAGAAGAAACTCATTCTCCTTTGCCAGAAAGGAAGGGCCCGGCCTACGGTGGGGCTCCATTGTCCGTAACAGACTGAGGAAGGAAGGTGCTCTTACCCCTTGTGACATCCATAATAATGGCATCCAGGGCGGCCCCAGCATTTCAGCCAGCCAAGGCGACGCAGCACCACAGCAGATAGAGGCCCCAGAAATTAAAGGGGCCGCATCCAAAGTGGCATCGCACACCGAGACTAAACCCTGAGCCAGTTGGTGAGCCAGGGTAATGGTCTCAGGAGGGAGATTATGCTCCTGAACCGCCTGGTGCAAAATCTTCCTGCGAGTGTCTTGAGACACAAGTGTCGCCGCCCCTATAGGGCGCAAGGCAGACCCCAATAAGGTAAACATAGTTCTACTCACCACTCTGACCTCCTGTCAGTGAGATCCTTAAATGCAGGAGTTCCTTCCATTGGGAGCGTGGTAGCCTTATTCAAACGGGCGACCGGGGGGGGGGGGGGCGACCACTGGGGGGGGGGGGGGGAGCCCCTTCATAACCAGGTCCTCCTTAAAAGGGGTACCTCATGGCTAGGCGCCGCCAAAGTCCTCTGTGGCTTACCCCAGACTTAGTCAATAAATGTATCAAAAAAAGGCACATATGGAAAAAACCTTTTTAAATAAACAGCTTTAAAAGAACCAAAGGAGACAGCTTTTACCTGAGGTTCCTCAGCCTCAACATTCCGCTTGAGAGTGTTCCTCACAGCATCAATGAGTTCACTTACAAGCACCCTGTCCGTTTTTTAGAACTGGGGTCTTCCTCACAGGGAATGTCCTGTTTAAAAAACATGAAAATCCTCAACGCTAGGGTCCTGAGCAGCCATAGCTAGGCCCATATCTGAGACAGAGCACTCCCCTACAGGAGGATGTGTGGGGAGGGGGTGCTTTACAGCTCCCTTGCGCTCGCACACCGCTTCCATCCTGACAAGGATGATTCCAGGACTGCCGACAACTGGTCCATAGGGACCGCAGGAGCACTGCCAGTTGCCTCAGACAAATGTGGAGAAGCAGGTGAACTAGACTCCATACTGCCACCCTCTGACTGTTAAACACTATCATAGTGAGTAACACAGTCCAACCACTGGCTATGCTAAAGCTGAGGAGGGGACACCCAGAATACTCACCAACCCCTGTAAGGACCGCTCATTCCGCTGTATGAAACCGCGCTGCCGCGTGGGTGAAGCCTGGGGAGAGTGAGGAGACTGGACTGTGAAGAACTTGGATATTCGTGCCGCAGCAGCGGCCGATAGAGGCCGAAACCGTAAGCAAAAACGCTGCGGCTTCAAGAAAATGGCCGCCGGCCGCATACAATACTGCGCCATCGATCCACTGCAAAATGGCCACCGAGCGCGTTTTTTTCAAAATTACCTCAGCGCTAATGGCGCACAAGTTTTGCAGTTGTTCACCAACCACAAGGCAGGAGCTCCTGCCCTCACCGACTGTGGCACGGCAAGCGCTGGGGCGGCTGTTTGAACACAAACAGCCCCACTCAGGAACTAAACCTGTGAAGCTTAGCTTTGCCAAGCATGCATGTAACCACTATCCACCACAGTATGTCACACACCAGAACACTGCCCAAGTGCCATTAAAACAGACATGAGCTCCCCCAGCCAGGCCAGAGTGACCCCTAAGCACCCCCAACACAGCACCATTACAGGGTGCAGAGAGTAGCATAACAGGGGGGAGACAGGGAGAACCCCCCACATAAACAGCCAGTATGTACTCACCTGAAGCAGGAGACACTACTTACCCGTCCCTGGAGGGACCCACTGGCTTGTCTCAGACAGACCTATCACAGAGTAGTACTGCGTAGCTGTCGGCCCGGTCCACCGCAAAAGATAGTCAGGTACTGTTCAATCTTGAGAGGACCACGGGAGCATGAAAGCAACCCGGCCACCCCTGGAGCATGTCGTGAACTGAGTCTCACGCACACAAGGCGAGGATCAGCACGCTCGATGGTCGGACAGGGAAGACTACGAGGATACCAGTGTACCCAACCTGTTGCCCAGCCGACAGTTGATTGAAGGTCTCAAAAATAAAATAAAATTCCCAAAGGAATAAAATGTAAAAGTAAAATCTTCCAGGCGACTGGCTCCTGAGAGAGCCACGTCTTCTCCTTCTGCTAGGCAGAAAAAAAAACTGAGGTCTGCTAGCTGCAGGTGGGAGGGTAATGTCCAGAGGGACCGCCCCCCTGGGCGGGGCTGTTCAGCTCTGGTTTGTTCTAGAATGTTTTAAAGCGGAGGTTCTGCGGTCCATACATTTTTTTTTTATATGCATTCAACCTAAAAACGTATGCATTATAATTACTCACGTCTCCGGCACTTTAAAACCTCCCCCGTCCGTTTTGCGCTAAAAAAAAAAAGAGTTTATAAAACTCTTCCTGCTATTGCCATTTTGCTTGTGGGCATCTTGAAGCCCACAAGCATATTCTTCCGGGTAGCGATGAATGCGTCTCTCCCGGCATTCATCCGCCCTCGTCACGTGACCGGCTAGACGAGTCACGTGACGATACACTTATCGTGATATCTGAAAGGAAGGAGGTTCAATATTACTCCTGGGAAGCAGGACAATTTGCTCCCAGGAGCCATTGCGAAATGAGAGCCCAGCAAACGACACGCCTACTCCCGCGGGAGGAAATCCCGGAAGTAGGAGTAAAGAATTCATAATAAAGAAAACTACAGAGAGAAAAAAAAAAAAAAAAGAAAAAAAAAAGGGGGTTAGTGTTCGGTTTATTTTCTTGATAAGAGTGACTGCTGAAATAAAACTTAAATATGTGGGTGAACCTCCGCTTTAACATCTAACATTCTGCCTAGGTCTTCTCCTGCAAGCAGGGACATATACCCACACGTAATCAGTATGACAGCTGTGTCAGTCCATGGACGATAAGGGAAAAAGTGTCCAACTGCCTCTTAACGTACGTTTAACAGCATACCGTGTACATGGGGCCTTAGTCTTATTATAGGTTTACAGACAGGTTAAAAAAAAATTTTTTAAAAAAGGCCTTTATCACTACTTTAACAAAAATGTGATTCACATCTGTGCACCTCTTTGCAGTGCAATAATTTAATATGACCAGACAGATTTTTTACCATGATAAAGCAATGTGAAGTATGTGGAATAGTGTGAAGGCGTGCCATTACATCTCACAACGATAGCTCCCATGTGAAAGGGGCCTATGTATAACAAGGGGCCCCTGGGTGCTTACATGAGGACAGCCCATTCAAGTCTATGAAGACACTACTGTGACAAGCATGTGAGTGCGCGGTCCCAAACATACATTGGGCTCCCTGAACGCAGCACCTATTAGCTGAAACTGTTTACAGACCTCAGAGTCCATGTGAATGAGGCCTAGGATACAAAGAAAAGTCAGCTGAATGAAAGTAGTATTGCAGGCTTGCATAGAATGAGGAAGTAGGCAAACATTTCAGCTGTAGAGAATGTCTTTCATGTGGTAGTGAATAAAGTGGTCACGGAGAGGATAGCACATATAAGCTGTGACTGGGCTCAGCAATATAGCATTGTGTCCACCTATGAGCATATCTCCTAGCATCCCAACACACACACGTGTCTGTCTCCAGACCCCGCAAACCTCCTCCATTCTATCACACACACTTCTCAAGTATAGCTGCCTCTGACCTGCTCGCCCAGCTTTCTCTCATAGTAATACACCGGTCCCTCCATCCTCCAGTCACGTTGACACAGTTAGCAGAGGCCGCCCCAGGAAGTAGCGTCACCTACACCAGGAAGAAAGGGGAACTACGGCGTATCACATTGGAGAAGGGGGGGGGGGGGGCTGACATCACTAGCCTTCGTGCCCGCTCCCGTGCTCGACACCTTTATACGCAACTCACGTTGGCTGAGCTTTCGCGCGTTCTCGATCCCCTTTTCTAAATGAGGCCACGTGACCTATCTTTGTCGGCTACATTTACATTTCAGTCACTGGGCTTTTCTGAACACTTTTCTCCTGACAGGAGAAAACTCCATGTTTTTCAAACGTGTTAAAGTAGAAGTATAGGCAAAACCTGTTTATTCATTTTGGATATAGTAAGGGAGGGATAGACCTCTGTTAATTTTTTTTTTTTTTTGTTCACCATCTGTATGCATTGCAGAGATTTCCCTTCATTTCCTGTCCCCTAGCCAAACAGGAAGTGAGAGGAAATTAACCACTTAAGCCTATTTTTCAGACTTGGTGTTTAGAGGTTAAAATATTTTTTTCTTGCTAGAAATTTACTTAGAACCCCCCCCCCCCCCACCCCAAACATCTTATTTTTTTTTCCCAGACACCCTAAAGAATAAAATGGCGGTCGTTGCAATACTTTATGTCACGCCGTAGTTGCGCAGTGGTCTTAGAAGCGCAATTTTTGGGGAAAAAATACACTTTTTTGAATTAAAAAATAAGACAACAGTAAAGTTAGCTCAATTATTTTTTATATTGTGAAAGATAATGTTACGCCAAGTTAATTGATACCCAACATGTCATGCTTCAAAATTGCGCGCACTCGTGGAATGACGTCAAACTTTGACCCCTAAAAATCTTCATAGGCGACGTTTAAAAATTTCTACAGGCTACCAGTTTTCAGTTTCAGAGGAGGTCTAGGGATAGAATTATTGCTCTCACTCTAATGATCGTGGCGATACCTCACATGTGTGGTTTGAACATCGTTTGAACATCGTTTTCATATGCAAGCGCATTTTACATATGCATTCGCTTCTGCACACAAGCTCGGCGAGATGGGGCGCTTTAAAAATAGGATATTTGTACTCACCGTGAAATCCTTTTCTCTGAGTTCATGGACGGATACAGCTTCAATCTTGACAAGTGGGTATTAGCTTTCATTTAGGAGTGACTAGGCAGAAAAAGTGTTAACAACTTCAGAGCTGAACAGCCCCACCCAAGGGGCGGTCCTACTGGCTATATCCCCTCAGCCTGCACTAAGCAGATCAGTTCATCAAAAAGCAGTACCTGAAAAACGAGGGGTGGGTGCTGTGTCCGTCCATGAACTCAGAGAAAAGGATTTTACGGTGAGTATAAAAATCCTATTTTCTCTGAGTTCATGGACAGTCACAGCTTCAATCTTGACAAGTGGGACGTCCCAAAGCAGTGTCAAAAACAAGAGGTGGGAACAGCATTAAAACAACTTCACCCCAAAACAAAACAGAGCTCCTCAACGGAGGAGTTGCAACTCTAAACAGCCGCCTGCAATACCTTGCGGCCGAAAGAAGCATCCGAAGTTGCACACACATCAACTTGTAAAGTTTTGTGAAAGTGTGAACGGACGAGCATGTCGCCGCCATACACACCTGGTGAAACAGACGCTTGATGCTCTCAGAGCTCGGCCGGCGTCCAAGAAATACAACGTTGTCTCCTAGGATTCGACGGATGAGGACACAAGGATGGCAGAACAATGTCTTCCTTGAGATGGAAGGTCGAAATGACCCTAGGAAGAAAAGAAGGCTGCGGACGCACCACCACCTATCCTTGTGGAAGATCAGATAAGGAGCCTTGCATGACAAGGCTGCCAGCTCAGAAACCCATCTTAACTGACGTAACAGCCACCAAAAGGACCACTTTCTGAGAAAGTGTCGACAAGGGAATCTCCCTGATGTCCTCAAACAGTGGTTTCTGAAGCACCGAGATGCCATGCCGTTAACCCAAGAGGCACCTCTTGCCCTGGTCGAATGTGCCGGGAAAGTGAGGCGCCTGACCCTTCATGGCGTAAGCCTGATCACGATCTGTCGGGTCCACCTAGAGATGGTGGCCGACAAGACCGCTGGGCCCTACTTGGGACCAGCCACTGAAACAAACAGTGAGTCTGGACTCCGGAACGGAGCAGTACTAGACAAGCATACTCTCAGAGCTCGGACAACATCCAAGGAATGCAACGTCGTCTCCTTAAGATTTGACGGATGAGGACACAAGGATGGCAGTACAATGACTTCCTTGAGATGGAAGGTTGAAACACGACCTTAGGAAGAAAAGACGGCTGCGGACGCAGCACCACCTTATCCTTGTGGAAGATCAGATAGGGAGGCTTGCATGACAAGGCTGCCCGCTCAGAAACCCGTCTTAACTGGCATAACAGCCACCAAAAGGACCACTTTCTGAGAAAGTGTCACAAGGGAATCTCCCTGATGTTCTCAAACGGTGGTTTCTGAGGCACCTAGAGGCCATGCCGTTAAAGCCATTAACTGCAAGCAGGATAGCATATGGGACCCTGCGACAGCAGGTCTTCTCGTAGCGGTAGACGCCAAAAGGACGTCTGCTACACAAGCCCCACGGAGGTACTGGAGGGTGGACCAGAGGGGCTGCCTGCCGAACCCTCTGTACAAACATTCTCACTAGAGAGTGAGCCACCAGGGGTCGTTGAAAAAAGACAGCCAGGCAGATATCTGCCCCTTAATTGTACTTAAAGCAAAATTTTTGGTCCGACCCACGCTGTAAGAACAGCAGGACTCTGGAACCAAATAAGTACGCGGATGCCACCTAATTTCCTCACAATTGGATATGTAGGTCTTCCAAGTGTGACGGTAAATCTTCCTAGGGGATGATTTCCGAGCACTCCTCATGGTAGAGATCACCGAGTCTGACAGGCCCCAGTCTCTTAGCACCTGGCTCTCAAGCCATGCCGTTAAGCCAGTGACTGTAAAAACAGGATGGCGTATGGGACCTTGTGACAGCAGGTCCTTGTTAGCGGTAGATGCCAAGAGGCGCCTGGTACCTGACGCACTAGATCGGCGTACCAAGGACGCAGAGGCCAATCCAGAGCAATTGGGACCATTGGAATCCTCTCTGCCTCCAGTCCGCAAAGCAGCTGAGGAAGGAGATTCAGAGGAGGAAAGGCATAGATTAGCCGGTACTGGCTCCACGGTGCCACCAACACATGATCGCCATTTCTAAAGTGTGCCTGAGCCGTTGTCTACGGTGCATGCGCCATAGACATCGGCACCCATCATTATTGTAAATATCTCCTAAACTGTGGAGGTTTAGGAGATATTTCGAGCACCTACAGGTAAGCCTTAATCTCAGAGAATTCATTGGGATGGTGTCATATGTGAGACAATGGATACCAGATGCTAACACCAAGTTGAAGCCCTTGTATACTGCCCCGACCACACCCTTTGAATGGACAAAGGAACTGGAGGATGTCTTCAATCAAATTGCCTGACCAAAACAAATCCTTCCAACTGTATTGCTCTGCCAAAGGAGCCACAGGCAATTGAGTAATGGTAATGGAAAAAACAAAAAATCTGTACTTCATCACAACATTTGTAACTTCATTTGTAAGTCCCCATTCACACAGGGGCGACTCGTCAGGCGTCTCAGCCGCCTGACGAGTCGGGTCCCATTCTGTACAATGGAACCGTTCTAAGCGGAGCGACTGAAGTCGCTCCGACTTAGAAAAAGGTTCCTGTACTACTTCAAGGCGACTTCCATTGACTTCTATACATAAGTCATTTTGGAAGTCTGCTTTGAAGTCGTCTTGAGATCGCCCAGCATGGGCTCTAACTCTTGTTGTTTTTCTTTCTTTTGTTTGTTTTTCTTTTCATTCAGGTGGAAAAAGTTCCAAAAGGTTTTGGCTTTGTCCACCTCAAAGGGGGGTTAGTGCATAGGTCTTAAAGTACAGATAAATGCAATGTTTTTTTAAATGCTTAAAAATTTGATTTTTGAGAAGCAACGTGCACGTTCATTTTTTTTTTTTTAATTCTTGCTCGTACCATGGGGATCCATTTTAGAGTGGGTTCATCCTAAAGGAATCATGGTTGTGTTGATAATTTGTTCAGAGTTTCAGAAGTCAGGAATACTAAATTCCTGTGTTCCAAGGAAGGAACGTTAAAGTAAGCAAGCGAGAAGATATTATGGATAAGAATTTTATTCTGCTCTTGTCTTTCACTTCCAGCGTCCTGGTGGAGCGAAATTGGAGAGGATTCTGGAACATAGATGAAAGATGTTCATCTGGTTGGCAGTTTGTCTGTGCCATACCACACCGCAAATTTGTTCTGATAAACATTCAGGAGAGAAAAGATTCAGATTAATACTTGAAATATAAGGTTTCTTTTTCTTATGGACAATTTAGTGCTGATACTGAATCTGAAAGACTTTTGCCCAACAATGAGACTTCTGAAACATTTTACCAAAGTCTCTCCTGTCATTTATGAATGCAAACGGACTATGAATAGAAGTTGGAGGTTGGGGAAGGAACATAACCTATCCAATCCTTCAGAACAAGAAATGTAAAATGTTTTTTTTTTTTGGGAGAAGGAAAGTTTTTTTAATGTGTGACATGTATTGACATAACTGAATATGGTGCAGGTACCTAGGAGGCTGGCTCTTATGCATAATAAGGTGTCTGTTGGCCAGACTAGAGGGTACCAGGTGACATATCAATGGGGTGAAAACGTCCTCATAGGGGCGGTGTCTCAATCTTAGCAGTCCTATAGAGAAGCTCTCGGTTACTGGACATGTGGGAGATACACCTGGTTGAAGTCTCACCTGAGAGGTTGAAACCCTGCATGGGTAATGCCAGTGACTACACACAGGAGCATGCTCCGTTAAATAAAGTGAATAAACTCTGGCTACCAGGGTACAGTATGCCTTCACCACATGGCGGTTCAACATCTCACAGTGGTTGATAAAAACCTATTACCCTATATGTGCTGAGTATACACTGAATCAAGTGCGCTCATTGTACCAGTGGCTTGCTCCCAGAGATGTGCGGACACAGAATGAGGTTCATGCAGGACGCTTATTTCTGAGGAGTAACCCGAAAGAGGAGGGATGTATTCCGCACTATATTGGGGGAATAGGAGCTGGGATGGGTGTGGTTAGGTGAGTGGACATCGGTCTCCTGAGGACCAAACTCGCAGCCATAGCTTCAGACAATAAGCGGGGCTTTGTTGCTCAGAGAGATTGGTGGCAACCTTAATAACATTCAACAAAGTCACATAATAAATACCCAGTGTAAAGTGGCTCAAGATTTTGTCAACCATGTTGAGAGGTTGGTAGAGAGTGTGAGATGGTATAGGACAGAAATATGTCATGGGCTCTGGCGTGCACGCAGGGGCAGGTGGAGTTATCAACCAATATCAAGCTGATTGTACAGTCTCTGTCTGAGGGGCAGTGGCCTGATGAGTTAGCATCACCGCTCAGTAAGACTTTGCCAAAACACGTCGCTTACACTAATCCAAAGTGGTGGTCGAATGCCTGGATGGGCTGTACTAGTTTGGATTGTGAAAGGTGTTATGCTGTATGATCCCATATACAGAAGTGCAGACTCGGTTTGTATATTTGGTGGCATCAATGGGCTTACTGACTGGGGATTATATCTTGTTGCATTTTAGGCTAAATTACCCACATGTGATCAGAGAGTACGGAAGCTGGGGGCAGGTTGATATTTCCCTCTGTCGGAAACATGACCATGATGTCCTTTGCATGCCTGGTCAATACACGGTGGTGAACGAGAAATGTTGAGAAGATATTCCACTCTGTGTTCTGGATGGGGATATCGTTGCTGGGAAGGAAGCACCTGGGTATTATTTGGGACATAGATGAGTTTTTTTCTTTGTCCTAAAGGATACCGATGTAAGGTTAGGTTCAAGAAACACCCTAGTTCCATGACTAACAGTAGGTAGAGGTGCATGATATACCCTGGGCATGGTCACTGAAATCCAGGCACAGGGATGGAATTTTGTGGGTTTTGTCATTGTTTCAGAATTATATGTGTTGTTAGACTCAAAATTTATATAGAATGGTCTCCCACTTATCTATGCAGGTTGAGGGACAAATTGATGGTAGGGTCTCTTCGTACAAATTAGAGACTTTGCTGCCAATTCAGAGCCCTGAGGTACCGCAGACAGGCCAAGTTGCTGTAGGAAAGACCACTGTGAGCAAGCCTGCCTAATCCCGACCCGTATTTATAGTAAAGAGTTATATGAGGTTGGGAGCAGTGTTGTTCATCTTACGTTAAAAAAGTAATTACCGTATATACTCGAGTATAAGCCGACCCGAGTATAAGCCGAGGTACCTAATCTTACCACAAAAAACTGGGAAAATGTATTGACTCGAGTATAAGCCGAGGGTGAGAATGCAGCAGCTACTGTAAGCAGAAAGGAGGGTCAACAATGGCCATTTGCACGCCTCACTGTGCCCATTGCAACCTCACTGTGCCAATTGTCACTGTTCCCAACCTCACTCTGCCCATTGCCACCAAACGGTGCTCATCCTTACTGTGCTCATCCTTACTGTGCCCATCCTCACTGTGCCCATCCTCACTGTGCCCATCCTCACTGTGCCCATCCTCAGTGTACCTGAAATTGAGAGGCTGCGGGCGTCCATTCATTGTTTAAAACTCGCGGTCTCCTTCTGGTCCCTTCCGTGATAGGCGGAACTGTGTCTGCTGAGCAACGCCTATCACGAACGTTCTCTCATCCTCACCCATCCCAGCAGACACTGTGTTCAGTGTTCCGCCAATCACGGACGTCCTCTTGTCCGAGGATGAAAAGGCGTCTGTGATTGGCGGAACACAGTGTCTGCTGTGATGGGTGAGGATGAGAGAACGTTCGTGATAGGCGTTTCTCAGCAGACACAGGTCCGCCTATCACGGAAGGGACCAGGAGGAGACCGCGAGTTTTAAACGATGGACGCCCGCAGCCTCTCAGTATTTTCAGGTACACTGAAAGGGGGGGCATTTTCAGCCCAAAAAAAGGCCTGAAAATCTTGGCTTATACTCGAGTATATATGGTAGTTACAGTTACAAATGACTTCTTCCAAAAAGTAATGGAGTTAGTTACTCAGTTACTACATTGCAAAAGTAATTAGTTACTCAACAAAGTAATTATATTGGTTATATTATATATACACAGGGGGTGGGGGCGGGGCGGTAGAAGGATGATATATATGTAATTTTTTCAGTGTATAAAAATAATAGGAGGGATAACAATAAATAATATTGGTACTGTGCCCATGCCTCACTGTGCCCAAAAAAGGAGATTGATTGGTGGGTATGCCCACCATTAGAATACCTCTCTTAATCCACCCACTTCTAATGATGGGCATACATGCATAATTTTTTTTTAACTGTGGTGGTGAAATTACCTCCTACAGCGCTGGAGTTGCCGATTTACGTATCGTGGTAGCAAACACTGTTGCTGTCAAGATAAATAAATCAGTGCTGCAGCTGAATGGCGTACCTGCTAAGCAAATGATGGTTAAAAATAAAACAAAGTATGATTACAGTATAACAGTAATGCCCTGTACACACGGTCGTTTTTTCCGATGAAAAAACGATCTTGTGTGGGCCCCATCGGACTTTTTTCCATCGGTGTTAAAAAATAGAACATGTTTTAAATTTTTGGAAAAAAAACGATAGGAAATTCTGATCGTCTGTGTGGAACTCCAATGGAGAAAAAACCCATGCATGCTCAGAATCAAGTCGACGCCTGCTCAGAAGCATTGAACTTCATTTTTCTCGGCTCGTCTGAGTGTTTTACGTCACAGCGTTTTGGACGGTCGGAATTTTGTCTGATGGTGTGTAGGCAAGACTTATGAAAGTCAGCTTCATCGGAGTTTCGATTGAAAATTCCATCGGATTTTATTCCATCGGAAATCCGATCGTGTGTACAGGGCACCATACCTGCAAAGCAAATACAATAAAACTGTCACGTACCTGACGGTGACGAGCCCGGATCTGCAGAGGGAGGCCTCTCTTACGGCTTCCACCAGCGGCCCCTGGTAGTGAAGACAGGAGGCACAGAGGTAGAAGGGGTACGAGTGCCTGGCAGGATGGATCAAGGTAGAGTAGAGTCTGAAGACTGGGATGGATCCAGGCACCCAGGAAGTATAGCAGGCTGAACTGGAACCAGGAACACAGCAACTGGACTGGAACCGATGAAGCAGACTGGACTGGAACCAGGAACACAGCAACTGGACTGGAACCGATGAAGCAGACTGGACTGGAACCAGGAACACAGCAACTGGACTGGAACCGATGAAGCAGACTGGACTGGAACCAGGAACACAGCAACTGGACTGGAACCGATGAAGCAGACTGGACTGGAACCAGGAACACAACAGCGGAGAGATTGGTCAGACAAGCCGGGTCGGTAGAACTGGCTGGCGACAAGGTACTGGAGGATCAGGCAGAAGAGTGGTCAAAACAAGCCGGTGGTCAGATGCAGGCAGGAAACTGGAAGGGTCAAGGTAAGCCGGGTCAGATGCAGGTAAATCTACGGATCAGGTCTCTTTGAGTACTACACGCTGTAGAGCAGACAGCAGGGACTGTCTGTCACAGACACGTTTAAATAGCCCTTCTGGCGCGCTTTGTGGAGCGTGCGCGCGCGCATGCCCGCGCACGCGGACGTGCCCGAGATTGGAAACCAGGAAGTCCAGGACTCCTGTAACTGGCAGGATTTCTATGACAAAAACATAGTAAAAAAATAAATACATTTTTTAACGCAATCTGTGCCTAAAAAATATATGCCGAAGCATGGGGGCAATCCGCCCCTAATGTTAGGGGCAAATCGCCCCTCCACCCCTGTCCCCATGCTTCGGCATATATGCTCTTTTTTTTTTAACTGTGATGGTGAAATCACCTTACAGCGCTGGAGTCGCTGATTTACGTATCATAGGAGCAAACGCTGTTGCTGTCAAGATAAATAAATCAGTGCTGCAGCTTAATGGCGGACCTGAAAACAAAAAAAATGGTTAACAATAATACATAGTAAACAGTAAAGTATAATAGAATTAAATACCTGAAAAGCAAACATGATAAAACAACAATAAAGCATTGCATAAGCATAGAATACAGTAAAAAAGAGCAGAACAATAGAGAGAGAATAGAGAGAGAAAGAACAATAAAACGACAACTATTTTTGGTTTTATTATTTTATATCTTTTTAACTTTTTTTTTACACTTTTATTTGTAACTGTAACTGTAATGGTTCGGTTCCAGGTTCGGGTCTCTCAAAATGCAATGGCATCTTGGGAGACCCTGTGAAAGTGTGTCCTAGTCTGTGCAGTGCTGTACCCTACGCTAATACTCCACTAGTGTATGGTAGTGTTCAAAACATTCACAGATGCAAAGACCAGGATTGTCAGGACAGGAGGGACAATAATTTTCTTTGGGGGGCTCGTTGGGTAGGGGCACCAGACAGGACATACAGAAAATGCCTCTCATGCAGCCGGCTTACTGCATTTGCGTTTGGAAGTTGGGCCACAGCACCATCTGGAAAGAGAAGGGCTGTGATGATCTCTTCCTGGAAGGAAGGATCCAGTTCATCCTGATGCTTTGTATAGCACATGAGCGTTCAGCAGAGCCAATTGGAATAAATATACAGACACTTTTTTTATACCAGTGTCTGGCCTTACGGGCAATTAGGTACGGCGCTATCAACTAGTTGTTGAGGTCCACCCCTCCCATATAAGGTTATATTCGTAGACACACACCAGTTGCCGTAGGAATTTGGACCATCGTGTCTGCCTGAAGGGAGGACAGAATGAAAACATCCTTTTTATCCCTCCACTTCACAGCAATCAAATTATTACACTTCAAGCAGGCTCTCTCCCCCAGTCTAAGACAGGAATATACAAGCCGCTGGGGTAAGCCCCGACGATTAGATCGCACGGTGCCACATGCGCAAATTCCATGATTAAACAAGTGACTAAAAAGTGGCACGCTCATGTAATAATTGTCCACATACAAATGGTACCCGTTTCCGAATAAGGGTGACATCAAGTCCCACACAATCTTGCCAGCGCTCCCTATGTAATCTGGTCAGTTCCCCGGCTCTACGTAACTATCTCTTTCCTCGTAAACCATAAAACGTTATGTATAGCCTGTTGCCCCGTCACAGAACTTATACATCTTGACCCCATATCTTGCACACTTGCTGGGAAGATACTGTTTGAAATAAAAGCGGCCAGAAAACATAATCAGGGACTCACCAACGCAGACAACTTGATCGGGAGTAAACAAGGCTGCAAAACGTTGGTTGAAGTGGTTTACGAGGGGCCGAATTTTGTAGAGCCGATCATATCCAGGGTCATCCTGAGGACGACAGAGTTCATTATCATTGATGTGCATGAACCGCAAGATCTGCTCGTATCATGCCCTAGCCATGGAGGCAGAGAACACAGGTATATTGTGAATTGGGTCAGTGGACCAATATGACTGCAACTCGTTCTTTTTAGTTATGCCCATGAGGAGGGATAGGCCCAGAAAGGTCTTAAATTTGGAAACCGTAATTGGTTTCTATTCTCTGGCAAGGATCAAATAGGGATTAGCGGAGATTAATTGACCAGCATACAAATTGCTTTGGTCCACAATAGATCTATAGAGATCTTCCGTGAAAAACAGCAAATAAAAATCAAGTGACGTAAAATTAACTGTTTTCACCTGAATTCCGGGTTGGCCAGTGAATGGAGGAAGTATGGGTGCTGCAGAAGTGGTGGGCTCCCAATTAGGATTGGCATATTCTGCAGGAAGGGCACGACGGGCCTGTCTTTGTCTTCTTGGAGGCAGCGGGACACGTTGTGCTAGCCACCTCACCAGTTTGAACTGCACTTATGGGACACTCCACATCACCAAGTGATACTGCAGTGCTGGTTTGACTACGACCAAGGTGTACTAGGCCACTGGTGCTTGCCAGTTCACCAGAAGGATGAGCGGCACTAGTACTGGCTCTCTGCTCCATACGAGAGCCCTGCTGTTCTTGCACCTCAACAACAGCAGAAGAACGGGGTCTGGTACGCCTGACCTTGGCAGGGACCACTACTCCATCGTCAGAGCTATCTGTCAGGGTGCCGCTGCTGTCTACGGGTTCGTATTCTGAGCCTGAATCTGACAGATGGGTGACTTCCTTTTCACTATCTGTCATGCTCAGAAATGTGTAGGCCTCTTCACTAGTGTACCTTCGATTTGACATTTTGGTCTCTAAATTTACTGGTACACTAGTGAGACTCACAGGAAAAAAAAGCTCCTGACTGTCAGCAACTGATTCAAACGCTATCAAAAAACTGTCAACGTTCGCAGAGATCAGGCCTGACTCTGCGAATGCTGCAGTTATGCGTTTAGTGTTTTGTAAGTGACAGTGATCGATCGATACTGCACTTGGGTAGGCTGGGCTGGGCAGGACAGAGGGGCTAAACGCAGGTGCTAGCAGGTATCTGGGCTGATCCCGCTAACACTGCGTTTTTGGGAACCCTAAACTACTGGGGATGCTAGTATAGATCTGATCAGATCAGATATTTATCGGTTCAGACACTATACTACTAAGGGAGGTGTATGGTGCATGCGGGGATGTTACGCTACTGGTACTAATCTGATGCTGCCTGGGGCAACGCAGACCCTATCTGACGCTAAAACCTTTATTGGGTAATAATATATGGCGGGTGCCCTGACGCTATAAAAAAACAAACTAACTGACCAGCATCACCCGTAACACTAATACAGTGATAACTGGTGACAGGGGGTGAAAGGGTTAACTAGGGGGCAATGGGGGGGGTTAAAACCTTTATTAGGTAGTATATGGGGGTATCTGACGCTATAAAAACCTGACGGTGAAATTAATCAACTAACTGGCTAACTAGCATCACCCGTGACACTAATACGGTGATCAGAAAAAAGATCTATTAGCGACACTGGCGACAGGGGGTGAAAGGGTTACCTGAGGGGCGATCAAGGGGTTAAACCTTTATTAGGGGGTACCCCAGACCTAACGGAGCCTACCACTAACTGCCCTAACAGTTATTACAGTCACAAATGACACCAATGCAGTGATCGGTGAAAAATATGAAAACTGCAATTGGTGACACTGTGACAGGGAGTGAAGGGGTTAACTGGAGGGGGGGTGGTTATCAGGGGGTGAAATATGTGCCTATTTATACTAGTGTCAGTGTAGTGTTGTGCAACTCATGTTTTAGATGTACTCTCTCCTCTCCCTGGAATCGAACAGACCCCACGAGGAGAGATGACATCACTTCCCCTGTCTGTGTTTACACTTGCAGACAGGGGAAGCATTTTCATTTTTCAGGAGCGATCAGCAGGTTCAGGCCATGAATCATTGGCCTGGACCGGAGGACTAATCGCTCCTGTCACAAATCTGACCACCGCAAGCAACGGGGGGGGGGGGGGCGATCGCGCCGCCACCCGCTGGGAGGGAGGGACGTACAGGTACGCCCATTTGCCTGTCCATGCCATTCTGCCAACGTATATCGGCGTGCGGCGGTCGGCAACTGGTTAAATTTACACAGGAGGTCTGGTACTAGAATTACTGCCCGTGATCTGATGTTCGCAGTGATACCTCACATGTGGGACGATTGCTGTTTGCGCGCGCCTTTGCACGCCAGCACAAGGGGTGGGGGGGGGAGTAGGGGAACGTTACATTTTTCCCAATGACTTATTTATTTATTATTTTTTTATCACTTTTATTGCTGTCACAAGGAATGTAAACATCCCTTGTGACAGCAATAGGCATGTGACAGATACTGTTTATGGGGAGATCTGGGGTCTGTAAAATGGGTGGGTCGGATGACTGTCAATTCATGTTTCTGAGTATTTTCAGTTCTGGCATGTTAAGGCTTAGGTCAAATCAAAACATTTTGGGTAAAGTGGGAAAGGAACCTGTACTCTGGTGCAGACAGCACAAGTTACAATTCTCTACAGGCCTTAATGCAAAAATGTAGTAAACACGGTTTATTTTACCAATGTCTGTTCATTTAGAATAACACAAATCACAAAGCAATATACTCTATTGGGTCTATTTATAAAAAGTTAGTTGGACGAATGTAATAAGCATTCACCCATCCTTGAGGAATTCTGGCCAGATCTAACAGCCATAATATGATTTTTTTTCTAAAATAAAATATACCGTATTATGGCTCTAAATCAGAGGTGTCAAACTCCATTTCATCGTGGTCCGCATTAGCCTTATGGTTGCCCTCAATGGATTGTATCTGTGAGAGGGCTATTTTTCCTCAGAAAATAGGTGCAGGAAGTCAACCACGCCACCCTTGCCAAACCGCGTTGAACGGTGGGTGTGGCAAAATTGCTCTAATATTGGGGTGATCAATAAATACCAGGAGCCTGTTAGGTGTAGGGTTGCGCTATGTACAAAAGTGCAGAGTTCAGGGGTGTGCTATGTACAACGTTTAGGGTTGTGTGCAGGGTTTATCTCTCTTTCACAGGCTGTCCACATCTCACTTCCAACCCTCCTTGACTCTGACCTCTGCCTCACTCTCCCCCCTCCCAAATAAAATCTCTCTTGCATCTCACCTATCCAGCCTAGCTCTAGTACCTCTCGGCAGTGTAGGCAGCTCCGTCTTTCATAGCCAAACAGGAAGAGAGAGGAAATACCTGCAAACTAAGGGAATTCCTTGGGACCCCAAGTTCACGAGAACTAGTGTCCCCAATGGAAGATCTCCCCCTCTATTTCTTTTCTGGGGACAACCCAAAACTTGGGATTTTCTTTTACTTTCAATAAAAATGGTATACAGGGCAAATAGAGAGGGTGAATCTCCCTAATGGGGATCCAGACGGGATCCAGACGGCAATAAAAACCAACAAGCATGCTTATCCCTCTCCACTCTATCCAAAACTAGAAAAACAGTTTTGCATTTTACTTTCCAAGTCCCTAACCTGAATCAAATACACATAAAGACTAGAGATGAGTAGAGTGATTTTTACAAAATGTATTCTATAGTATAATACATCTAAATAATGTAGTATGTCTCAGACCCGACATTTTTATTTTAATACCCAGAAAACTATATTCAAGCACCAAGCCATTAAGTGATATTAAAGTTTTTTTTTCTTTTTATTAAATAACAAAACATGTTATACTTACCTGCTCTATGCAGTGGTTTTATACAGAGCAGCCCCGATCCTCTTCTCGGGTTCCCCGCAAGCTGCTTGCTATGGGGGCACTTGTGCATGCTCACTTCGGAGCCCTGCTCTCTGTGTCCATGTCAGGAAGGGCATGCCAGCATTCAAGATGGCGGCCGTGGAAGACGGCCTGGAACACCATTGGTGCCCGTGTGCGCATCCATGCATGCGTGTGCGCGCACACCCGGTGACGGCCCTTGGCGCCAAACAGGCTATTTAAACTGGGTCAGTACCCAGACTCAATGCTGTCTGCTCTACAGCATTCCGTGTGCCCTGCTTCCTAGTGTCTGATACCAGTTCCTGTTATTTGACCCGGCTTGTCCTTGACGCTCCTGCTTGCTGCCTGCACCTGACCCGGCTTGTTTGACTTTGCATCTGCCTGCTTCTTCTGCTACCTTGCTGCCAGCCTAATACCAATCCGGCCTATACCCTGACTCTGCTCCAGCCTACGCTCCTGTTTCTGACTTGTCCGCCAGTGTATGACCCAGCCTGCCTGCACCTGCTATCTCTCCAGCCCTTCAGAGTCCTGCTGAGCATCCATCCCACCTGCAGCTGCATCTGCTCCTCTGCCTGTGGTGTTCCTGTGCCAAGCCAGTTCCTGCTATCTGCTGACCGCTGCTCCTGGTCTTCTCCTGTATCGGTGTTCCTCCGCAGACTCTTCAGGGGTTCCAGTCCGGCTCCCTTGTCAGCGATCCTGCCAGGCACTCTTGGGATTCTGCACTCCTGCGCCCTTCCTGTCTGCTCTACCAGGGGCCTCGAGTCAGAGGTGAAAGAGAGGCTGTCCTCTGCATATAAGGCTCTACTGCCAGGTACGTGACAGAAGCAGACAGCCATGTCTGAGCCCGTGCGAGGACCCTCTCCCATGGAGGAACTTTGCCAGCATCTGGCCGGCCTGACACAGGCTGTTAAGGACTTACAAGAAGGCTATACCCAGTTGGAAAGACGTATACAGACCCTGACTTCCTCTACAGCTGTCCAGGGACCTGCACAAGTTTCCTCCACTTCACAGGGGACCTCTTCTGCTCCTGCAGTCATCATGCTCCCGCTTGAACCCAGAGTCCCGACCCCGTAAAAATTCCTTGGATAACGCAGCAAGTTCAGAGTCTTTTGGAACGCATGCAAAATATATTTCGCACTTCAGCAACGCACCTTCTCTCTAGAGGCTACAAAGGTCGGCTGTGTTATCTCCTTACTGCAGGGAGAACCACAATCCTGGGCTCACCGTCTCCTTGAGCAGCCGGCCGAGTGTTTATCAGACTGAGGCCTCGTACACACGACCGATTTTCTCGTCCAAAACCGTCAAGAAAAGTGCCGCGAGAGCTTTTTTGTCGAGAAAAACGTTCGTGTGTATGGTTTTACGACGAGAAAATTGCAGAGAATCTCGACGAGAAAATAGAGAACCTGCTCTCTATTTTCTCGTCAGGATTCCAGATTTCCTCGTCGTGTTTCTCGTCGGGCTGTTTTGTGACGAGAAAATGGTTCGTGTGTATGCTTTTACGACTCTTCCAAAAGCGCGCATGCTCACAAGCAACTATGAGACGGGAGCGCATCTTCTGGTAAAACAAGCCTTCGTAATGGAGAGAGCACATTCGTCACGCTCAAAAATATTGCATCGTTTAAATGTTCTGCATTGAAATCTTCGTTAGAATGTTACATTAATCAAAACGAGTGACCTTCTTTTGCTGCTGATATTCACACAGAGTTATGACTTTTTTTTTTAACCTTTTTCATGCTGCTCTTAAGAAGATTTATGTGTATTATATCGTGCAAGTTTTTAGGAATAATTTAAATGGTTATATTTTTAAAAATGATGTTAATTATAATTTCGCAATGTTTTGATAGTGATCTCCCATTTAATTTTGGAATCTATATTAGTTAAATTTCCCCCCATGTTTTTTTGCAAATCAGATTTAGTTATTCTTTTGGGGGGGGGTGATATCTGTCCCTTTTTTTGTCAGTCAAATGTATCTGCTTACTCCAAAGCTAGATTTTTAATTTTTACAAATACACATAGTCAAGTATGAACTTAAACAAAAATCACATTTATTCATGTTTCGAAATAAAATAAAGAGAAGGCAGCGCTGGAGAACCTGCTGCCATTTGTGCATCCCAGGGACCCCAGAGCACACAGCAACCCTGTGTGGACACTAAAACTGGGAGCTTGAGAAGGCCAACATTTCTGAACACAATCTGATGCTGGCCTCCCAGAGGTCAGGAACAGCAGCAGGTGATATATATGTCCCAAGTGTGTGGTACTACAACAGGCTGCCTTCTGTCCGACCACAATGAAGCAAGGCCATCACTTCCTCTTCTTCCTGGCAACCTTCCCTGCAACCTTCCCTGAAGCCTTCCCTGCAGCCTTCCTTCTTCGTTTGGCTGGAGGCTGGGCCACTGGAGGGGTACTCCTGTCAGGAGGAGGAGGAGGAGATGTAGCAGAAGGGGGTGGGGCAGAAGAAGAAGGTGGAGGTGTAGCAGAAGGGGGTGGGGCAGAAGAAGAAGGTGGAGGTGTAGCAGAAGGGGGTGGGGCAGAAGAAGAAGGTGGAGGTGTAGCAGAAGGGGGTGGGGCAGAAGAAGAAGGTGGAGGTGTAGCAGAAGGGGGTGGGGCAGAAGAAGAAGGTGGAGGTGTAGCAGAAGGGGGTGGGGCAGAAGAAGAAGGTGGAGGTGTAGCAGAAGGGGGTGGGGCAGAAGAAGAAGGGGGAGGTGTAGCAGAAGGGGGTGGGGCAGAAGAAGGTGGAGGTGTAGCAGAAGGGGGTGGGGCAGAAGAAGAAGGGGGAGGTGTAGCAGAAGGGGGTGGGGCAGAAGAAGAAGGGGGAGGTGGAGGTTGAGGTTGGGTCAGTTGTGCCACCTCACATATGGCGGTATTGGGGGTAATTTTCTCCATCACCCCCTTGTTGAGCAAGGTGATGAGCAGGGGCTCGCATAGGAGGCGTTGCTCCATGCTCATCACCTTGAACTTAGCCTCCACTAGGCCGGCAATGGCCTCTTCAGGGGATGTGGGCTCCTGGAGGGTGGCATGGGCCTCACGAATGAGGGCCATTGCTGCCTCACTCGTGCTCCTGTCCCTCCTGCCTCTTTTGGGAAGCCGGATGGGAGGCACCTGGGATCTGGTGCTTCTCCTTTGCCCTGCCACCTCCTGTCTGCCACTGGGCCCTGCCACCTCCTGTCTGCCACTGGGCCCTGCCACCTCCTGTCTGCCACTGGGCCCTGCCACCTCCTGTCTGCCACTGGGCCCTTCCTCCTCCTGCCTGACAGTTTCCAGACCCTCCTCCTGGCTGATTTCATCCTGTGTATGAAAAAGGGACATAGTTTAATATGTTGGTTTAATCTTTGCATCAAACTTTGTAATCCTGATTGAAGCAATTAGAATGTAAATCCATAAATCCTTGCTTTAAATTTACCACTACATCAGATTGACTATTTAGCACCCAATTAAGTGCAGACTAATGTCTACAGATCTTGATTTCACTTGTGGAATCCAAAATATTTTATGTTTGTCATCTTGACATATTTGTCAAACATTAAGTTTATCCCAATACATTTTCAGTTAATACTATACCTGGCTCCAGATGGCCAAATCAGGATCATCCAGGATGGCTGCCTCCTCTTGCTCCAGAGAAGGCTCAGGTTGGCTGCAGGGAAGTCTGGGGGGAAGAGTGGAGAGTGATGGCCTTGTCTCAATGTGGTCATCCAGGAAGGACATCCTGTTGTATTACCACAAAATCGGGACATAAACATCCCCTGCTGCTGCTCCTGACCTCTGAGAAGCCAGCACCTTAGAGCGTTCAGTCCTGTAGGTACCTCTCAAGCTCCCAATTTTAGTGTCCACTTGTTTTGCTGTGGCTGTGGGCACCTTGGTATGCACAAATGGGAGCAGCTTCTCCAGCGCTGCTTTTCTCACCCCTCTTTTTATGTGGATGGGGTTTTTCGTCTCCCACAGAGCCGGCAGCTCCCTTACCCGGTCAATAAATTCCGCCAGGAAATCCTTGTCGCTTATAAAGACATTCATATTGTATCTGCAAGTTAAATAAATTATATATAACTAATGTGAGGCAAACAGTCTAACCTCCTTAACATCCTAGTCACCATATATATCCTCCAACATTGTCAAGACAGTATAGGCCAACAATTTGTACAAGTCACAAAATCACATACCTTTGTTCGCACGTCCGTCACTTGAACTCCTCTCTCCGCACACCGAACGTACTATAGTCACATGTGTGTTTGCTATATACACACCACGCATGCGTCAAATTTCGAACACGTCGCTCCGCACACGTCGCCCGCCCATGACGTTCTAACTAACATCTTTTCCCCGCCCCTTCTCTTTCGGCGCGCAGACAGATATGGCGGAGTTACAGCAGGTGTCTGATAATTCCGCAACTAACGAGGAGGAGACAAGCCCGGAGACCGAGGAAACGTCACGATCAAGGAGGAGATTCAAGGCATCGAATATGTCTTTTGCAGAGATGGCGGAGATGGTGGACATCTTGCTCAAGTCTGATTATGATGCAAAGCATGGGCCGTATAGCAAACCAAATAGAAGGAAGGCCAAAATCCTCACTAAAATCGTGAAGAGTCTGAAGGCGAATTTCGGGGTGAAACGCTCAAATGAGCAGCTCAGAAAGAGGTGGTCAGACCTCAAACTGAGGGAGCCAGAGCAGTTGAGGAGCATAAAGAGAATGCTCGCTAAAAGTAAGTAAAATGTAGACTTTTCTGCTATTAATCTTTTTCTAAACTGACATGTTGCTCTTTATTTTGGTTTCTCATATTGGACTCCCTTCCAAAATGTAATATTTTGAACTTGGTTGGGCACAGTAATCGTTCGTTACGTTACCGACACTTCGTTCGGCCACTATCTGCGGTTTTGGCTTATTTTAGAGCCACAAAAGTAATTAGACATCTGCCATTTTTGCTCAAATATCGTGGCGAAATTTTTAGTCTAGATGATGTGTTTGTAAAGAGAATGAAATGCAAACTTTTATCAGTGTAAAGGAGAGGACACTCAGCAGCTGCTTCCACATCTGTACTTTGGAGCACTATAGTGTGGGCCACCAGACCCGCCTTTTTTGGGTGTCCCACACAGGTGCATCATAGAATTTTTGTGGTGCCTCCATGTCAAATAAATTACATCCAAAGGTGAATACTAAACATATTCTTGGTCATAAATAATGCATTCTTCTTTAAATTCCGCCCAAACACACACTTGTACCACACTTCCAAGCAATTTAGCCTGTTTTTATTTAAACATTGAGATTTACAGTGTGATAAATAGACCTTTTGTTTGATTCTCATAGGGGAGAGAAGACTGGGAGGAGGACACTCCAGGGAGCACATGCACCCCACAACTTCCAAGCAACCCCAAACTCCCAAAGACCCACAACCGAAAGATGTGCAGGAAGTTGAGGTGGAGGAAGGAGAAGTGCAGGAAGGAGAGGTGGATGACGTTGTGGATCTGGTCACCACAACAGGTCAGTATCTGTCACCACAGCTTCAGGTAAGAGATGTAGGCCTGCAGAGTTATAATACCTTTTTTTTTTTTTTTTTAGGGGATATAAATGTTGTGAAGGATAGTACACGGTTCTCTGCTGACAGTGCCCTCCGCCTCATCCAGCAAGTGATGGAATGTAGCACGGAACTGGACCTAATTAAACAAAGAATCCATGTGATGGAACAAACATTTAAAGACATTCTCGATGTTTTGGGGAGAATTCAATAAGCCATCCAAACACATTTGTTTTTACATGTTTGTTTTTGCACCTTTTCGAATATTTTTGACAATCAAACCAGCCAAAAATTGAATCTGCACACAGTGTGTCAACATGTGCTATCTGCCATCAGGGGATATCCATGTACATCTTTTGGGGGTGCAACCCCTTCCTCGTATCTAAAGTCGGTGAACTGAGGAAGGGGTTGCACCCCCAAAACACGTCCATTGATCACCCCTGATGGCAGATAGCACATGTTGACAATAGGGATCAGGATTGTAAACTTCCTAGATGAAAAAAATCCCAAATGTGTGCATATTCAATTTTTGGCTGGGCAAGGGGTGGCAGGACCCCATATTAGGACGGGCACATAGAGACATAGTTTGTGTAAGTGAATGTCTCAGATTGCTCAGAGGTATCCAATGTTGTAATTTTTGGAATGCAACTGTTATTTTTGTATTTTCATAAGCAAAAAATTGCCGGGTTGGGGCCAGGCCAACCCAAAAAACAAGAAAAAACTAAAAATGGTGAGAATATGCACAGAGTAAAATATTTGACCACAAACAACGTGTAGCTTCTTTTTATAATACCCTCTAAGCTTATTTGGTTATTTTGTAAAGTTACATAGTGAAATGGTTGTTAGTTACTAAAGTAAAATACACTTGGCACTACAAATGCACAAAGACAAACTAGGAGACAGGAAAGAACAAATAATTAAAGGTTTAAACAAGCTTTTTATTTGGATCCTTAGACATAGGCTGGCATAGGAATTGCCCCCCTACCCGTGAAATACTCCATGTATTTGTCCCGAACCTCACGGGCATTTTGGGAGGGCAAGCCAGGACGGGCAGATTCCAGGCCCGGCAGGGGATTTGCAGGGGAAAGTCCAGCCTCTGGCAAAACTGAGGCCATATAGGAATTAGATTTTTGGCTCAGAAAGTTGTGTAGCACACAGCAGCATAATACGACATAGTTTATTTTGTAGTCCGCCAAGTTTATTGAAGTCATAAAAAGGCGGAACCGGCTGGCCATTATGCCAAAGGCATTTTCGACAACTCTTCGGCCCCTGGCCAGCCGGTAATTGAACACCTTCTTGTCTGGGGTCAGGGTCCTCTGTGGAAATGGCCTCATAAGATGCCGTCCGAGTCCGAAGGCTTCATCAGCCAAAAAAACAAAGGGGAGTCCTTCAATATTCCCTGCATCCGGTGGCAATGCAAGGTCGTCACTCTGGAGACGGAGGGCAAACTCCGTCTGGATGAAGGATCACCCATCGGACATCCGGCCATTCTTCCCTACATCAACATAGAGGAATTCATACCGTGCTGACACCACCGCCATCAGCACAATGCTATGAAACCCCTTGTAATTGTAGTAGTAGGACCCAGAACGGGGTGGCGGTACGATGCGGACGTGCTTCCCGTCTATGGCACCACCGCAGTTGGGGAAGTCCCACCGCGTGGCAAACTCCGATGCCACAGTCTGACATTCCTGTGGCGTGGAAGGAAGCTGTGGAGTGAAACAAGATGAAATAATATTAGAATACAAAAGTCATACATTACAAGGAAATTCTCTGAAAAAACATTAGAGGCCAACATCAATCAAATTCTACGTTTATTAAGGTGTTTAAAATAAGTATAATGGAAGGCTCATTTATCATATTCATCACCCCCTCTGATGGGCCATTACTAAAATTTTTTTGGGGGGGGGAGATGTGTTTGGCCACAGGATAGCATTGCAGTGGCGGTGCGTCCAGAGTGGGCGCTGGAGCACTGCCCCCTCTCTCCTGTGCCCATCACTCAGAACAATACATAGGTTCATGCGTTGCATTAACCTATGTATTGTCTATGCCGCCCACTATTCAGGTGGATGGCCTCTTGTAAAGCGACCGACATATGAATAATTGCGGCATTTAGGGGGTTCAAATTGCATAGCAGAAACAGGTAGTAAAATAGTCTTGCACATTACAACCTGAGGGATGTAATTGGCTTCCTAAAAGTAAAATAGGGGACGCAGGGGGGGGCATTCCTTGGGGAAACACTGGCAGGCTGCTCTGCCAATCATGTTCACCAAGTCTGTTTAATGGTAACAGGATTGGCTGATGCAACATCAAGGGAAGGAGAACACATCAAGGACAGAAGAAGGATGGCGCTGACCACAAGAAGGTAAGTGCAGGGCTGGGGGGAAACTGGCTGCATTAGAGGGGACTAAATGGCTGCATTGGAGTGAACAAAATGGCTGCATTAGCGGGGACAACTGGGGGCGTTTAATAGGCACCAGAGCAAAAAAGGAGGAAGTTTATTTCCTAAATTGGTGTTTGAACCCCCAAACATTTGGAGCAACAGGCGCCCCTGCTGGAAAAGTTAGAGAAGGGAAATATTTATGGAGGAGAAAAAAGGGGCAATCTAAAGCTTCCAGCATGCATGAGGACAAAGGGGACATTCTCAGCATATTACAATCATGGTAATTAGGGAAGGATGAAAGAAATACAATACATTAGCATACATGTAATACATAAAATGTGATGTTAAGGGAGAAAACTTACCCTAATATAGTCCTCCTGCAGGACTTGTATAATGGCAGAACAGGTGTCTGGGATTATGAGGCCCAGAGCCTGGGGGGAGATGCCTGTGGTGAACTTCAAGTCCTGAAGACTTCTCCCTGTCGCCAGATAACGTAACGTGGCGATGAGCCTTTGCTCAGCACTGATGGCTTCCCGCATAACGGTGTCCTTCCTGGTAATATAGGGGGACACCAAAGCCAACAGTTCCTGAAAAACGGGGTCAGACATCCGCAGAAAATTCCTGTAGTCCTCAGGATTATTCTCGACGATCTCCCGCAGCAGAGGCATATGGCAGATTTGGTCCCGCTGGAGCAACCAATTCTTGGTCCATGAACTCCTCCTCACACCATTCATGGACTGGTCTTGGTCCAAAACAAGCAGACCAACACCAAGCGCACGCACAGCACGAACTCGACGACGAGAACGTCCAGGCGACATGGCTAAGAAACGGTCGTCTTATCAGAACGTACAGAACAGAACGCACTTTAGAACAGCAAGGCCTATGAATAACGAACTGAAAATCAGAAACGAACAGGCAAGAACGCACTGTAAAACAGATACGACCTGCCTAGACGCCCTGAAAGTCAAGATACGAACCCACAAGCACAAACTGAACCGCAGAAAACTATCTGAAAAGTACGAAGACTGAAAAGCGCGAATCGTCTCTTCCCAAACTTTTACTTCACACGCGGTAACACGAGATCAGCAAAAGCAGCCCAAGGGGTGGCGCCAAGAAAAAAGATCTTCCCCTTTATAGTGCCGTTGTACGTGCTGGACGTGAGCGCGGAGAACAACGAGGAAATTGGGAAATGTCAGTGTGTACGCATGGAAAGCTTGACGAGAAAATCGACAAGCTTAACAAGAATCTCGTCGAAAAAAACGACGTGTTTTTTACGACGAGAAAATCGGTCGTGTGTACGAGGCTTGTGCCTCATTCCTTGCCGCTATGGCCCAGTTGTATGAAGATCCCCAGCAAGCTGCTTCCGCTGAAGCAGCTCTTCCTTCACTTCAACAAGGTTGCAGAGCTGTTGAAAATTATGTTTTTCAGAATTCAGACGGTGGGGCTTTGACACTAATTGGAACGACGCCGTGTTGCGCTACCAGTTCCGCATGGGCCTCTCCGAGCCTCTCAAGGACGAACTTGCCTGAGTAGGAGTTCCCTCTACCCTGGAGGCTCTGATTGACTTATCCATCCAAATTGACCGTTGTTTGAGAGAATGAAGGTCAGAGAGAGCTGTGGGCCAATCACACCCAGTATGGATGCTACCACGGGTGCCCAGCTCCTTCAACTCTGCTCCACCGGCCCCTGCCACGTCCGTTCCCGACGCACCAGAACCGATGCAGCTTGGCCTACTCCGCCCCTCACTCTCTGCTGAAGAACGCCAACGTCGTCGCCAGCAGAATCTTTGCTTGTATTGCGGGGGATCAGGACATTACGTGAGGTCTTGCACAGATAAACCCCGTAAGTGCCTCTCAGTTACTTCTCCTTCTTCAACTCTGAACTTGCCCAGCAATTCTGTTCATCTTGCTCTTTCCATTTCATTACAGCTGCCAGGAGGGACTATCCAGACTCCCGCTAGAATTGATTCCGGGGCCTGCAGCTGTTTTGTGGACTTATCCTTTGCTGCAAAACATCATATCCCACTTCAACCGAAAAAACACAGAGACTTTCCATCCATCTGGCCGATGGGTCCACCATTAAGTCCGGAGCAGTTACCCACAAAACAATTCCTCTACCTGCCACTATTACCAAGGATCATCAAGAACTACTACGCTTGGATGCCATCGCTTCTCCTTTGTTCCCGGTCATCCTCGGCATGCCTTGGCTGAAGGCCCATAATCCCTGCATCAACTTGTCCACAGAGGAAATTACGTTTCTTTCCCCCTATTGCGCCCAGCACTGCTTACGAACCCCTTGTGACCAGCCTTCTTTACTATGCCTTGACACAGATTCTGAGGCCTGTCAATCCGTACCCACAGTTTACCATGACTTCCTGGACGTGTTCAGCAAGAAAGGTGCAGAGACTCTCCCTCCTCATTGGTCCAACGACTGTCCAATCAAACTCCTTCCCGGAGTCGAAGTTCCTTTTGTTAGAATCTTTCTCTTATCTGAATGTGAACTTGTTGCCCTTAAGGACTACATCGATGATAACCCGAAGAAGGGGTTCATCCGCCCTTCCACGTCCCCGGCCGGGCCAGGAATCTTCTTTGTAGAAAAGAAAGACCATTCATTACGTCTGTGTGTGGACTATCGTGAACTGAATAAAGTTACGGTTAAAAACCGCTATCCCTTTCCACTAGTGCTCAAACTTTTCCAGAGACTTGGTGCTGCCACCATATTCACAAAGCTGAATCTTCGAGGTGCCTATACCTTGGTCCGTATACGGGAAGGGGACGAATGGAAGACTGCTTTCCACACACGGTTTGGGCACTTCGAATATCTTGTAATGCCCTTTGGACTATGCAATGCCCCCGCTACCTTCCAGAACTTTATTAACAATGACTTCCGAGATTTCCTGGACTTATTTGTTATAGTATACCTTGATGACATACTAATCTTTTCTCCCTCTCTAGACAACCACCGCAGGCATGTCAAAAGTGTACTGGGTCGCCTTCGACAACAAGGACTCTACGCCAAACCTGAGAAGTGAGAGTTAGAACGCCAAAGCATCCAATTCCTGGGCTTGATCATATCTACCGAGGGTATCAAGATGGATCCCCAAAAAGTCACGGCTATCTTGGACTGGCCAACTCCCAACGATAAGAAAGGCATCCAACGCTTTGTAGGATTCGCAAACTTTTTTCGAAAATTTATCAGGGGATTCAAAGCAATCATCTGTCCCATCACTCAACTTACTAAACAAAGTGTCAGATTCCGTTGGTCTCCGGAGGATCAGGCTGCCTTTGAGACTCGGAAAAAGCTGTTTATCTCCGCATCTGTCCTGAAGCATCCTGATTCAGCCCTGCCATATGTCCTAGAAGTGGATGCATCTGAAACAGCGGTTGGAGCTATACTTTCTCAGGCCTCGTACACACGACCGAGTTTCTCGGCAAGAACCAGCAAGAAACTTGCTGGCAGAGATGTCTTGCCGAGAAACTCGTTCGTGTGTATGGTTTCTCGTCAAGAAAACCGACAAGTAATCTCGACGAGAAAATAGAGAACCTGCTCTCTATTTTCTCGTCGAGATTCTCGTCGGCATGTTTCTCGACGAGAAAAGTGAGTGTGTGTACACTTACCTGTCCTCCCGGAAGCCCGCGCATGTTTGAAATGAATTCGACGCATGCACGGTAGCTTCCTAGGCATAGTTAGGGTATACCAAGATGGCGGCGACGGCATCGAATGTGACGAGCGCATGCTCGTCGTAGTCGATGACGTCACCGCGTACGCTCCATTCAAAGAACCGCGGGTTCTTTGAATCGAGTGTGTGTACACTCGGCCGGGACAAGTTTCTTGTCCAAGAATCTCGTCGAAAAAAAACTACATGTTTTTTTCGACGAGAATCTCGGCCGTGTGTACGAGGCTTCAGAGGCAGGGATCCAAGGCTCTGTTGCACCCAGTTGCCTTCTTTTCTCGCAAGTTGTCTAATGTAGAAAATAATTATGATGTCGGGGATCGTGAACTTCTAGCAATCAAAGCTGCACTGGAGGAATGGAGATATTTACTAGAAGGGGCTGCACACCCGATCCTAATCTATACAGACCACAAAAATCTAGAATACTTGAGGACAGCAAAGAGGTTGAATCCCCGGCAGGCCAGGTGGGCACTTTTCTTTTCTAGATTTACCTTCCATTTTACATACAGGCCTGGATCTAAAAACACAAAACCCGATGCATTATCACGCATGTTCAACAAATCACAAGAAATCTCACTTCCAGATACCATTCTGTCTTCCGGGAACTTCCTCCTACTACAAGGGGACCTAATGACCCAGATCAAACAAGCTTCAGTAGGAAGCTCCTCGCCACCCGAGACCACCTTACTGGCAAGGGACGGGATACTTTGGTACAAAGACAAAGTCTTGGCCTGGGTCTTTGAACCGGAGGGTCTGCGAATCTCCACATTGGCCCTGTGCCATGACCATATGCTTGCAGGGCATTTTGGCATTAGCAAATCTTCCGAACTGATGCAACGAACATTCTGGTGGCCCGGGATGGAGAAAGACTGTAGAAAGTATGTAGAATCCTGCACCACTTGTATCCGCAACAAGAACAGCAAATCCAGGGCTTGGGGTCTGTTAAAGCTGCTACCTGTCCCGAAGAGACCTTGGAGAATGATTTACAGTACTATTTTTGTGGTTGTCGACCGTCTATCCAAGATGGCCCATTTCCTTACTATGAAGGGTACTCCTTCTGCACAAGAAACCGCACGAATCTTCATCAGGGAGGCTTCACGGAGTTCCAGCAAATATAGTTTCTGACAGAGGGGTCCAGTTCACCTACAGGTTCTGGAGGTCTTTGTGCGAGTCCCTTGGAATTGAACTTTCATTTTCATCAGCCTATCATCCGTAAACAAATGGACAAACAGAAAGGACCAAACACTCAAACAATATCTACGCTGTTTCTCTTCATTTTCACAAGACGACTGAGTCCCTTTACTTCCTCTGGCCGAGTTCTCTTACAATAATTCTGTTCATTCAGCCACAAAACAATCTCCTTTCTTTGCCAATTACGTTTTTCATCCTTCTTTTCTATTCAATACAATACCAGAGTGCTCTGTACCTGCTGTTCTTGAAACGATGGACTTCTTTAATACATAAATAAAACAAAAAACCCCCTAGGAGGTGGGACTTTAAAAGTGACTGAAAAACACACATCAGAGTATGTTGAAAATATATAGATTTTAATAAATAGTTACAAAAAATAGGATTTTTATAACAGCTTACCTGTAAAATCCTTTTCTTGGAGTACATCACGGGACACAGAGCGACATAGTCATTACTAATGGGTTATATAGATACCGTCAGGTGCTGGCACTGGCAACTTCCAAAACCGGAAGTACCCTCCCCTATATAAGCCCCTCCCATCCGGGAGCACCTCAGTTTTGTAGCAAAGCAATAAGTGTCCCTAAAGAGGGGTGGGAGCTCTGTGTCCCGTGATGTACTCCAAGAAAAGGATTTTACAGGTAAGCTGTTATAAAAATCCTATTTTCTTTTTCGTACATCACGGGACACAGAGCGACATAGTCATTACTAATGGGATGTCCTAAAGCAATGCCAAATGAGGGGGGGGATACACCATATATAAGCTGAGCGCTATCAGACATGAGGATCTTTTGCGGCCTGCAACACACTGCGCCCAAAGGCGACATCCTCCTGACTTCTAACGTCCACCTGCTAGAACCTAGTAAACGTGTGTACTGAAGACCATGTTGCGGCCTTACAGATTTGAGCCAGGGAGGCCTGGTGATGCACTGCCCATGAAGTTCCAACTGCTCTCGTGGAGTGCGCCCTAACTTTGAACGGAGGCGGTCTATTTCTCAAGCCATAGGCTTGTATTATGGCCTGTCGAATCCACTTGGCTAAAGTAGATTTTGACGCTGCCTGACCCCTTCTGGGGCCTTCCGGCAGAATAAACAAAGTATCCGTTCTGCGAATCTGAGCAGTGGCTTTTAGATAAGCTTTAACTGCTCCTACTACATCCAAAGAATGCAATAACTTTTCCTCTACCGAAGTAGGTTTGGGGAAAAAAGAAGGAAGAACCACATCTTGGTTCAAATGAAACCTCAATACCACCTTAGGAAGAAAGGCTGGATGAGGACGTAACACTACTCTGTCCTTATGGATAACCAGATATGGCTCCTTACAGGACATAGCTGCTAATTCCGATACTCTTTTAGCCGAACAAATGGCTACTAGAAAAATCAATTTCCTGGTGAGAAGCACCAAGGAAATATGCTGTAATGGTTCAAATGGTTGTTTCTGTAGAACCGACAGAACCAAGTTTAGATCCCATGGACATATGGGAATATTAACCGGAGGACTAATACGCATCACTCCTTGTATAAAGGCTTTGACTAGTGAATGCGAAGCCAAGGGCCTTTGAAAAAATATTGACAAGGCCGAAATCTGACCCTTGATAGTACTCAAGGCAAGCTTCCTATCTACAGCCCATTGTAGGAAGTCCAGAATCCTACCTATTACGTACTTACGTGGATGCCATTTCTTGGCTTCACACCAGGCGACGTACGCCTTCCAGATTCTATAGTAGATCTGCCTGGATACCGGCTTCCTGGCATTGATCATGGTAGATACCACAGAATTAGAGAGCCCTCTCTTTTTTAGAATGTGGGCTTCAATAGCCAGGCCGTCAAACCTAGGGCTGGTAAGGAAGGGTGGTATATCGGTCCTTGCGAAAGCAGGTCCGGACGATGTGGGAGAGTCCAAGGACTCCCCACTGACATTTTACAATCTCCACGTACCACGCTCTTCGGGGCCACGCTGGAGCCACCAGAATCACTGGTTTCTTTTCTACCCTGATTCTGCGGAGTAATCGAGGTAACCATTGTGGCGGTGTGAATGCATATATCAGCTTGAACTGATCCCAAGGGAACACTAGGGCATCCGAGCCGCAAGCTAGGGGATCCCTTGTCCGAGAGACAAACCTGTCCCCCTTTGCGTTGAATCTGGATGCTAGAAGATCTACATCCGATGTTCCCCACCGCTGACATATTGTCCAGAAAACCTCGGGGTGAAGGGACCCTTCCTCTGGGCCTAATTGCTGGCGACTTAGAAAGTCCGCCTTCCAATTCTCCACTCCTGGAATGAATACCGCAGATATGGCTGGGACATATTTTTTCTGCCCATTTCAGGATGTAATTTACTTCCCTCTGGGCTGCACGACTCCTGGTGCCCCCCTGATGATTGATATATGCCACTGCTGTGGCATTGTCTGATTGAATTCTGACAGGGGACCCTTGGAGTTTGGATGTCCATGCTACTAGGGCATACCGGGCTGCTCGTATCTCTAAGAGATTGATGGGCAGGGCCTTTTCTGCATCCGACCATCTGCCCTGGAGAGACTATTGCTCCAGTACTGCTCCCCAGCCTATAAGGCTGGCATCTGTAGTGACCACCTTCCAAGAAATCGGACTGAAGGATTTCCTTTTTTCCAGATTCTGGGAAACCAACCACCAACGGAGGCTCTTGCGAACGGAAGGGGACAAGGACATTGTAAGTCTAGGCCTGAATTTTTTTGTTCCAGGCTGACAGTATGGCCCCTTGCAAATTCCTTGAATGGAATTGACCGTAGGGTACTCTTCGAATGATGCCACCATTTTTCCCAGCAGCCTCATATACAGGCGTATGGACGGCTGTCTTTTTTGTACCCACTAAGCGGATCAAATCTTTCAAAGACAACACCTTTCCTCGAGGCAAGAATATTTTTCTCTGGCCTGAATCCAACCTTAGCCCCAAGTATTCCAGACTTTTGACTGGTTTTTAGGGCTGACTTGTCTCGGTTGATAATCCAACCGTGAGATTCCAGATACTTGATCGTCTTGTGAACGACCACGTCTAGTTTTTTCACTGAGTGGTCTATCAGCAACAAGTCATCCAGATATGCCATTATCATTACACCTTGTGTTCTTAGATTGGCCAATAAAGGGCCAGAATTTTTGTAAACACTCGTGGTGCTGTGGCCAAACCGAAGGGTAAGGCTCTGAACTGAAAATGGCGCCCTTCTACTGCAAAGCGTAGAAATTTTTGGTGGACTGGAAAGATGGGAATGTGCAAATAAGCATCTTTGATGTCGATCGTGGCTAACCAATCCTCCCCTTGTAGGGCAGTGGCCACCGATCGGATCGACTCCATCGGAAAGACCTGATATACAGGAATTTGTATAGCCCTTTTAGAATTAATATGGGCCTCCCGTCCGCGTTTGCTTCGGGACTGTAAAGAGGTTTGAGTAAAACCCGAACCCTCCTTCTTCCAGGGGAACCTCCATAATTACTCCTTGGAGCAATAGTTGTTCTAGTGCCAACAGGAGGGACTCTCTCTTCCGGGGATCCCTTGGCACGTTTGACCTCAAAAATGGGAAGGAGGAGAGTCTTTTAACTCCAAACTGTATCCCAAACATACTGCGGAGAGCACCTATCTGTCTTGATCGTGTCCCGCCAGGTCTCTTGCGAACAACTGGAGTCCTCCCCCCACCCGACTGAGTGGGGGCTTCAATGAATTTAACTTTGGGGGAGGTTATGTACCTCCCCTGACCCAGGGTTTCTCATTACCCTGCTACTGTCCCTGTTTTTTATCCCCGGGATTTGACCGAGGAGGCCGTCGGAACTGTTACACAGCCGATGCCCCAGGGACTGGAGAAGCAGGCCTCTTAAAGAGGGACCTCTAACTCTGCTTTTAACCGGCAAGAGCGTATTTTTACCGCTGGAAATTTTCTGGATATATTTGTCCAGGTTTTCCCTGAATAAGCGTTCACCATGAAATGGGACGCTAACCAGCCATTCTTTACAGGGAGCTTCAGCAGACCAGTTTTTGAGCCATAGGAGCCTACGCGTATGTACTATAGACAGCGTAAGGCGGGAGGCCTGATGGACTGAATCCTCTATGGCGTCAACCGCAAAGCCTAAGGCTCTAGGTAGATCAGCTAGGGCAAAGCCTGCTGATCTGTCAAGTCCCTCAAGACCTGTTTCAACTGATCCTTCACTGCTTAGCAGACCCCAATAGCTGCTACTGCTGGTTGTATCACCAAGCAGATTTTCATAAGGACTCCAACCTTTTATTTATTGGGTTCCTGAACATTTGGACATTATCCACTGGACATGTCAGTGATTTATACATACAAGAGATGGCTGCGTCCACTGTAGGGACCTTCCATTTTTTTTTTTTTTGATGAACTTATCCTCCATGGGATAGACCACCGGAAATCTCTTGGGGGAATAAATATTTTCTCAGGACGTTCCCAATCCTGGTAAATGAGCCCTTTCAGTAAAGGGTGAAGTGGAAAAGAACAAACAGTCTGGGGGCTTCTAGCGACCCCAACGAGGATACAGTAGTGGTTGATGGTTCCGCAAGGTGCATTTTTAAATGCTGATCGGACCATGTTAGTCAGAGACTGAACCCATAATCTTTCAGCTTGAGATGCTGAGAAAAGGTTCCCCCACTGTTGATTCCTCTATAACAGAATCAACCTCATCCTGATCCCCTTCAGGCAGGTCGATCAGGGCCAGATTAAGAGCATCATGGGCCTGGTGCTGAGGATTTTGGCGGGCCTTTTTATGGAAACAAAATGAAAATGCAAACAATTTTTCGCTAAAACAAATTAAATATACTCTCACCAGTAATACCAGCCGTGCAGCAGCAACACCACCTGCTATGCAGTCTCTCACCAGCAGCAACATAGGGAGCCCACATTTCCAAACTGCCATTCAGGGACACCCCCCCTTCACAAAAAAAGATGAAGGTGGGGGGTGTAGTCTCAGGGGCTGATGGGGAAATCGGCAGTGGGGGTGATTTGTCAGGCAAATGGCTGGTGTTAGCACTTAAAATCATCTTGACACCATGCTTGATATGGTGTCAGGATGATCAAATTCCATTATTTCTATTACTACATTGTAATATATAGTGAAATAGTTCAACTCACCATAATGCAGAATCAGCTTGTCACTTGCCACCAGATGCAGCTTGTTACCTTGCCACCCATAGCCTGCCACCAGATGTAGGTGTATCACTTTCCACAGCTGCCTGCCACCAGATGCAGCATGTCACTTGCCACCAGCAGCCTGCCACCAGATACAGTGTGCCACTTGCCACCAGCAGCCTGTCACCAGGTACCGTGTGCCACTTGCCACCATATAGTGTGCCACTTGACACCAGCAGCCTGCCACCAGATACAATGAGGCCCCTTGCCACCAGATACAATGAGGCCCCTTGCCACCAGATACAGTGTGCCACTTGCCACCCACAGCCTGCCACCAGATACAGTGTGCCACTTGCCACCAGCAGCTTGACACCAGATACAGTGTGCCCCTTGCCACCATATAGTGTGCCACTTGCCACCAGCAGCCTGCCACTAAATACAGTGTGCCACTTGCCACCAACAGCCTGCCACCAGATACACTGTGCCACTTGCCACCAGCAGCCTGCCACCAGATACAGTGTGCCACTTGCCACCTGCAGCCTGCCACCAAATACAGTTTGCCACCAGCAGCCTGCCACCAGATACAGTGTGTCACTTGCCACCCACAGCCTGCCACCAGATACAGTGTGCCACTTGCCACTTAGCAGCCTGCCACCAGATACTGCGTGCCACTTGCCACCAGCACCTTGCCACCAGATATAGTGTGCCACTTGCCACCAGCAGCCTGCCACTAAATACAGTGTGCCACTTGCCACCAGCAGCCTGCCACAAGATACAGTGTGCCACTTGCCACCCACAGCCTGCCACCAAATACAGTTTGCCACTTGCCACCAGCAGCCTGCCACCAGATACAGTGTGCCCCTTGCCACCAGCAGCCTGCCACCAGATACAGTGTGCCACTTGCCACCCACAGCCTGCCACCAAATACAGTTTGCCACTTGCCACCAGCAGCCTGCCACCAGATACAGTGTGCCACTTGCCACCCACAGCCTGCCACCAGATACATTGTGCCACTTGCCACCCACAGCCTGCCACCAGATACACTGTGCCACTTGCCACCAGCACCTTGCCACCAGATATAGTGTGCCACTTGCCACCAGCAGCCTGCCACTAAATACAGTGTGCCACTTGCCACCAGCAGCCTGCCACAAGATACAGTGTGCCACTTGTCACCCGCAGCCTGCCACCAAATACAGTTTGCCACTTGCCACCAGCAGCCTGCCACCAGATGCAGTGTGCCCCTTGCCACCAGTAGCCTGCCACCAGATACAGTGTGCCACTTGCCACCCACAGCCTGCCACCAGATACAGTGTGCCACTTGCCACCCACAGCCTGCCACCAGATACAGTGTGCCACTTGCCACCCACAGCCTGCCACCAGATACAGTGTGCCACTTGCCACCCACAGCCTGCCACCAGATACAGTGTGCCACTTGCCACCCACAGCCTGCCACCAGATACAGTGTGCCACTTGCCACCCACAGCCTGCCACCAGATACATTGTGCCACTTGCCACCAACAGCCTGCCACCAGATACACTGTGCCACTTGCCACCAGCACCTTGCCACCAGACATAGTGTGCCACTTGCCACCAGCAGCCTGCCACTAAATACAGTGTGCCACTTGCCACCAGCAGCCTGCCACAAGATACAGTGTGCCACTTGCCACCCACAGCCTGCCACCAAATACAGTTTGCCACCAGCAGCCTGCCACCAGATGCAGTGTGCCTCTTGCCACCAGCAGCCTGCCACCAGATGCAGTGTACCTCTTGCCACCAGCAGCCTGCCACCAGATGCAGTGTGCCCCTTGCCACCAGCAGCCTGCCACAAGATACAGTGTGCCACTTGCCACCCACAGCCTGCCACCAAATACAGTTTGCCACCAGCAGCCTGCCACCAGATGCAGTGTGCCTCTTGCCACCAGCAGCCTGCCACCAGATGCAGTGTACCTCTTGCCACCAGCAGCCTGCCACCAGATGCAGTGTGCCCCTTGCCACCAGCAGCCTGCCACAAGATACAGTGTGCCACTTGCCACCCACAGCCTGCCACCAGATACATTGTGCCACTTGCCACCCACAGCCTGCCACCAGATACACTGTGCACCTTGCCACCAGGTATAGTGTGCCACTTGCCACCAGCAGCCTGCCACTAAATACAGTGTGCCACTTGCCACCAGCAGCCTGCCACAAGATACAGTGTGCCACTTGCCACCCACAGCCTGCCACCAAATGCAGTTTGCCACTTGCCACCAGCAGCCTGCCACCAGATGCAGTGTGCCCCTTGCCACCAGCAGCCTGCCACCAGATACAGTGTGCCACTTGCCACCCACTGCCTGCCACCAGATACAGTGTGCCACTTGCCACCCACAGCCTGCCACCAGATACAGTGTGCCACTTGCCACCCACAGCCTGCCACCAGATACAGTGTGCCACTTGCCACCCACAGCCTGCCACCAGATACAGTGTGCCACTTGCCACCAACAGCCTGCCACCAGATACACTGTGCCACTTGCCACCAGCACCTTGCCACCAGATATAGTGTGCCACTTGCCACCAGCAGCCTGCCACTAAATACAGTGTGCCACTTGCCACCAACAGCCTGCCACCAAATACACTGCCACTTGCCACCAGCAGCCTGCCACCAAATACAGTGTGCCACTTTCCACCCACAGCCTGCCACCAAATACAGTTTGCCACTTGCCACCTGCAGCCTGCCACCAGATGCAGTGTGCCCCTTGCCACCAACAGCCTGCCACCAGATACATTGTGCCACTTGCCACCAACAGCCTGTCACCAGATGCAGTTTGCCACTTGCCACGCAGCAGCCTGCCACCAGATACTGTGTGCCACTTGCCACCAGCACCTTGCTACCAGATATAGTGTGCCACTTGCCACATTATAGTGTGCCACTTGCCACCAGATAGTGTGCCACTTTCCACTCAGAGCCTGCCACCAGATAGTGTGCCACTTGCCCCCGGATACAGTGTGCCATTTGCCTCCCACAGCCTGCCCCAGATACAGTGTGTCACTTGCCACCAGCAGCCTGCCACTCCCTCCAGGACTCTGCCCCGTACTGGCACTGAAAGGTGGCACTGATGAGCTGGACTAATGGGCAATGATAGGTGGCACTGAGCTGCACTGATAGGTGGCACTGATGAGATGCACTAATGAGCACTGATAGGTGGCACTGAGCTGCACTGATAGGTGGCACTGGCTAGCTGCATTTATGGGCACTGATAGAGGGCACTCACTGAAATGTGGCACTGATAAGATGCACTGATGGGCTGCCTGCACTGAGATAGCCCCCCCCCCAAAAAAAAAGTTAACCACTTAAGGCTTCAGCCAGTACTGTACTAGTACACACTTCTTCTGCACAATTAGACCTATCTGTCTGACAGTGACCTCCCCAGCAGTGGGCCAGCGCTCATGGCTTACTTACTTTAATTTTTACTGTCCTTCTCCTGGCTCTCACAGCACCGCACACACAGGACTCCTTTCGCAAGGCAATCGAGCCTCATAGGACGCCGGGGACGGCCTCTGGATGATGACGTCACGCCGCCGAGACGTCAAGCTCCGCCTACAGTGTTTGTGTTGAGTACTGAAAGGGGAGGAGCACGCTCAGTCTCGGCGCACTGGCACTGCCTGCACCGCAAGAGGCTCTGCTGTGGATGATAGCCGCGGCTCACGGCCGCTACTCGGGGCCTGCGATTAAATGATGTTCGGCAGACTGACTCAATATTGGGCCTATGAATAATGCAGATGCAGGCTGCAGCTGCCTGCTGCCTGGACAATGTGGATGTATTATATAGCAGCCGACGGCCGGGCCCTGGTGAGAGAGTTTGGGCCTACATTATGATGGGGGCCTGGAGCTGCAGCTCCATCAGCCCCTATGTTAATCCGGCCCTGAGGTCGATCCCTGTATGGGACTGTTGCTCTGCTAACAGGCACTCTGAAGGAGGAGACGGAGATCGGGCGTGCTTTCCCTGACAGGGAGGCAGCGATAAATGTTGACAATCTCTCTCTAATCCTCCCAGAGCTGAGGAAAAAACCTCCTCTGTTACATACACAGGAGCAGGTGACTGAGGACAGCCACAGTACCAAGTACCCCTGCGGGGTCTCTACGGTCACTTACCTCTGAACTTCAGGGGAGACTGGTGCAGCAGAAGTATGCTCAAGATCCTCAGAGCCCGATGAGACCCCCTTCGCTTCCTGGAAGATTCAGTTCCGGAGCTTCTGGACGGCATATTCCTAAGCCTAAAGCTGAGGTATTCCAGCCGTAATACACCACTTTTACTGAGAATAGTCTAGCACAATTGCTGCTATATCACAGTTGGTGTCTACTAATGTGCCTTTCTAGGGGATGCCTGTATCAACCGCTTGCTGTATGCCTTTAAATGTTGCCAGCTCTGTCTCTGTACTTCATAGCCAGCTCACTACAATATTGTGGTTTTTTTTAAAACTGCTGGGACGCCCGCACATGCGCAGAAGCGCTGCGGCGCGCACAGAGCGTCATCCCCCAGGCTCCGCCCCCTTTCCCGGCTCACCTCTATATATAGAGGCGCATGCACGCGCACGCGCACGGGCACGTGCGCCTTCGGCGCTAATTTCAAATATGCTAACAAGGGACAGGAGCCAGGGCCCCTCTTTGCCGCAGGCCGGGGGATGGACAAACACTGCAACATGGCAGAGGAAGCAGTTTCCTATAAGAGAACTCACCATCTGCCTGGACTTTGCTCTGCTGAGAAGAAGCTAGTCCACATGACAAGAAAACATTCCACAGCGGCCTCTAGTGGACAAACACAGGTACCGCAGTCTAATATATTAAATATATATAAAAAAAATTTTTTTTTTTTTTTTTCTTGACCACCATTAAAAATTATTACATTTTTTTAGTAGTTACAGGCATGCACAGAATTTTGCGGGAATACCATTAGGTAACAGACAGAAAGACAAATTAGGCTTGGGGGTCCCCCAATAGAACCAAGTTCCTGGGGGCCCCCACTTACCTGTTCCCCGCCGCAGGACTTTGTTTGGTCCACAAAAGCCCAAACTTCACCTATCACGGCAGGCATTGTAATCAAACCTTCAGGGACCGGGTTCCCAAGGATTCCACTCCCCTGGACCTGTATAGCACCCTGCACAGAAAACATCTTGGTCGTGGGTATGACCAGAGCTCTGGATCCCAGGGTCCAGCTCTCCTAAGAGAAGCATTACAGGCAAAACCTTGCTCTTCTTTCTGCAAGGCCCGGGTACCGACCGTTTAGCTATGAAGCTTTTTTGGTCGGATCCGGAATAGCTTACTGAGGCCCAAAAGAACCTGTACGCAAGCTCAGTGAAAAACACATGTTTCTTCTTGGCCAACACCTTAGACACTGGCAAAAAACTGAGGTGCTCCCGGATGGGAGGGGCTTATATAGGGGAGGGTACTTCTGGTTTTGGAAGTTGCCAGTGCCAGCACCTGACGGTATCTATATAACCCATTAGTAATGACTATGTCGCTCTGTGTCCCGTGATGTACGAAAAAGAAAGACGACAGCTGTTTCGGTTATACCCTTCCTCGGGGGATTTGCAGACAAAAGATTTTCAGATATTATAGACAAACAGATTCTGTTGAATAAACAATATGATATAAATTACAAATTACACAGTGCATATATGTACATAAATAAAAGTAAATATAGAAAATAAATAATAAAAAAGTGCTTACAGTAATTTGTCAAAAGAGGGTCAGCATTTAATACACCAAGGAACTACACGCACGGCAGAGAACACAGGGTGAGGCACAGAGTCGCACCCACCTGTGTGGGGAGTTCCAAGATGAAAGGGATCCAGTAGACCTCAAACGAGGGTCTCCAGGTGGAAACACGCAGGGAAATCAGGAGAAGCTCAAAAGAGTCCCCCAGGGCAGCTCTCTAAAGACAAACACAAGAAAATGTATGTAGATAATGGGAGGTAAAGAAGGGGGAGGGGGAAAAATCATATTGATGAATCCCTATTGTATAGTAATACCCCCCATTTTATATACCCAAAATAAAAATCCCGTATATACAAGTATAAGTTAACCCATCATATATATATGTATTGTGACAGCAGGAAGGTAAAGTCACCTGGTTGCATCCAGGGGGGTAGATATATTTCGCCCAGATTCAGGCTTTACGCCGACTTATACAACTAGGTGGAGAGTTGTATAAGGCTAGTGGGCTCATGGATGACTCATACCTCTAGGGAGAGGGCTGGGCGTCGTGCAGACAGGGAGTTGATGAGACCAGCTGAAGCTTGTCAGCTCATTTAGGCCTCTATAAGAACTCCCAGCTTCATTAGATGTATGCTCATGCCTGGAACCAGACCTGTGTGGACTGTCTAGGGAGAGTGAACCCCTGTGCGGTGAGACAAAGCCTGTGTGGCTATTTGATTGGACATTTAAAACCAGGGACTTAGGGACTAGGACAGCACTAGGCTGATCCCAGTTGTTAGTTAGGAAACCTGTATGTTTAGTCAGAGGTCAAGTTGACCAGGATTTATTTTGTTTATGTTTCTTTTTCTTTGCTGTGTTTTGTCACTGTAAATAGAAAATAAACCGCACCTTTTTGATTTTGAAAACCACAACCTCCGTTTGCTGGGCCTGTTTTTGTGTGGGGAGCCCATCTCGGGGGTCACACACACCCGCTGCCGAGCTAACCCCCTCACAGTTGGTGGAGAACCAGTGGCAGTTTTTTTTTAAGCCAGCATGGAGGAGATACTGAAGCAGCTGGCTCTAGCAAATGCCAATCAACAGCAGACAAATGCAGGTTTGCAAAAGAGCCTTGCAGCTCAACAACAGAACTTCGCAGCCCAGCAGCAAGCTCATCAACAGAGTCTTGCAGCCCAGCAGCAGACAAACGCAACTTTGCAACAGAGTCTGGAGGCTCAGCAACAAGCCCAGCAGCAATCTGAGGCCCGCTTCATAGACCTGTTGCAGAAGCAAGAGCAGAGACTACAACAACAGATGGAAGCAGTAATGCAGCAACGTCCGCAGACCAGTGAGGAAAGCCGTCCCACTAATACCGCGTCCTTTGGGGTGAGTCGTTTATTGACAAAAATGACTGGAGAGGATGATCCAGAGGTATTTTTGACCACATTTGAAAGGACCGCTGAAAGAGAAAAGTGGCCTGAGGAGCAGTGGGCTGGACTGGTGGCTCCTCTGTTAACTGGTGAATCGCAGAAAGCTTACTATGACCTAGAGCCTAACCAAGCAAAAGACTATGTGATGCTAAAAGCTGAAATATTGGCAAGGCTGGGTGTCACCCAGGCTGTCCGGGCTCAGCGTGTGCATAACTGGACTTTCCAGCTTGGAAAACCCCCCAGGTCTCAAATGTATGATCTCATTCACCTGAGCAGAAAGTGGCTACAGCCAGAGACTTTGTCCGCACCAAAGATTGTGGAACGTGTTGTAATGGATCGGTTTTTGAGAGCTCTTCCTACTGCCATCCAAAAGTGGGTAAGCCATGGAGACCCAGAGACGGCCGATGGTCTTGTGGATCGTGTGGAGAAATACTTGGCTACAGAGAACCTGACGGCCTCTTCCAGAGACACTCGGACTTTCCACCCTAAGACCAGACCATCCCCAGGGGCGGATAAGAGGATTCCAAGGGGTGAGGGTGGAGAGAGTGAGAGGGTGGGAGCTCTACCCCAAGTTTGGCGAGAACAGCCTGGGAAATCAGCGGCTCAAGAGGCCGCAAGAAGGATCGTTTGCTACCGCTGCCGGCAAGCGGGACATATTGCAGCCAATTGCCCGGTTGTGGAGGAACCCATGCAGTGTGACTTTCTGACGGGCAGACGTCAGTCGCTGTGTGCGACAGTCGCATGCACTGCCATTCGAGGAACTGAGAAACATTTATGCAAAATGTGTGTTAATGGTAGAAATGTTGTGGTATTGCTGGATTCAGGTAGCCTTGTGACCCTGATAAAGGCTGAGTTAGTTAAAACAGAGGTCTCTGGGAATAGCAAGGTAGCTGTTATTTGTGTGCATGGGGACACCCGAGAGTATCCAGTGACTACAGTGTGTTTCGAGACCCCCAAAGGTACCCTCTCTCATCCAGTGGGCTTAGTATCTCAGTTACCGCATGACGCCATTGTGGGAAGGGATTTTCCGAAGTTCTGGGAACTGTGGGATGATCCTGAGCCCCCCACTGGTGCCCCTATGTACCAGGAATGTGATAGCCAGAACTCCCCTGAGAGTGGTGAGGACTCTCCGGAATTTCCCTTATCAGTATTGGCAGGGGAGACTCAAGAAACTGGAGAGGAGCCCACCTCCTCAGACGAAAACCTACCGTCTGTGGAGTTTTCTGATCTTGAGGTTCACAGGGAAAACTTTGCCACAGAACAGTTGAAAGACCCCGCCCTAATAAAGGCACGGGAAAACGTAGTGAAAATAGATGGCGAGTTAGTGAACCCAGATAATACCTGCACTTACCCATACTTCAGCGTAGAGAAGGACCTACTGTATCGGGTGGCAAAAAGGGCAGAAGAAACCGTTGAGCAGCTTGTGGTGCCCAAACCTTACAGGAAGTTGGTGTTGGAGTTGGCCCATGGGCACATTCTTGGAGGTCATCTGGGGACAGAGAAAACCCGAGAGAGGGTATTACAGAGATTCTATTGGCCGGGGGTGATGAAGGACATAGAAAATTATTGTTCCTCCTGCCCTGTGTGTCAGAGGTCGGCCCCGATGCCACATTTCCGTAGCCCGCTGGTCCCTCTACCTATCATTGAGGTCCCGTTTGAGAGGATCGCCATGGATTTGGTAGGTCCTATAATCAAGTCCGCTAGGGGGCACCAGTACATATTAGTTATAATGGACTATGCCACCCGTTATCCAGAAGCGATCCCTCTCCGAAATACCTCGGCCAAAACCATAGCCAAAGAGCTATCTCTTGTGTTTAGCCGGGTGGGTATTTGTAAAGAACTGCTTACGGACCAAGGTACACCCTTTATGTCCCGGGTTATGAAGGAGCTGTGTAAATTGTTCAAAGTGACGCAATTACGTACATCTGTGTATCACCCCCAAACCGATGGGCTGGTTGAAAGATTCAACAAAACCCTAAAACAAATGTTGAAGAAAGTGGTGGATAGAGATGGAAAGGATTGGGACTGTCTACTTCCTTATCTGATGTTTGCTATTAGGGAGGTGCCCCAATCCTCTACGGGATTCTCCCCCTTTGAGTTACTGTATGGGAGACACCCAAGAGGGCTGTTGGATATTGCCAAGGAAACTTGGGAAAGTGAGAGTTCTCCCCACAGGAGTGTGATTGAGCATGTCGCCCTGATGCAAGACCGAATTGCACAGGTAATGCCCATCGTGAAGGAACATTTGGCCCAAGCGCAGTTAGCACAGCAGAGAGTGTACAACCGTGGAGCCAAGACCCGTACCTTTTCCCCGGGGGATAGGATACTGGTACTTGTCCCTACGGTTGAAAGTAAATTCCTTGCCAAATGGCAAGGCCCCTACGAGATAATGGAAAAAGTGAGCGAAGTGAATTACAAGGTCAGACAACCAGGAAGGCGAAAGCCCGAACAGATCTATCACGTTAATCTGTTGAAAGCCTGGAGGGATAGAGAGTCCCTAGTCGCAGACACTTGGTCACCAGCTCAAACTGGTTGCGTGATTCCTGAGGTTGGAATAGCAGCCACCTTGTCACAACCCCAACAACAGGAGGTTAAGGAGTTTGTGCTTCGCAACAAGGAGGTATTCTCTGAGCTGCCGGGACAAACATCTGGGGTAGAGCATGACATCATTACCCCGCCCGGTGAAAGGGTGAAGTTAAAACCCTATCGGATCCCAGAGGCCCGACGGGAGGCAATACGGGAGGAAGTACAGAAAATGCTGAACTTAGGGGTGATAGAGGAGTCCCAAAGTGATTGGTCTAGTCCCATTGTGTTGGTGCCTAACCCGGATGGGAGCTGGCGATTTTGTAACGATTTTCGTCAGTTGAACAAAGTTACAAAATTTGACACCTACCCCATGCCACGTATAGATGAGTTGATCGACCGGCTGGGAACAGCCCGATACATGACGACTCTTGACCTCACAAAAGGGTATTGGCAAATCCCCCTGGCCAAGTCGGCCAAAGAGAAAACCGCATTTGTAACCCCAGACGGGGCGTTCCAATATAAAAGAATGCCGTTCGGGTTACAGAATGCGCCGGCCACATTCCAGCGGAAAATGGACCAGATGCTGAGGCCCCATCGGAAGTATGCTGCGGCTTACCTGGATGACGTAATTGTCCATAGCACAGATTGGGCCTCACATCTGCCAAAAGTGCAAGCAGTCCTGGACTCTGTTCGGGAAGCGGGGTTTACGGCTAACCCCAAGAAGTGTACCATTGGGCAGGAGGAGGCCAAATATCTTGGGTACACCATTGGGAGGGGAGTAATAAAACCCCAACTCAACAAAGTCGAGGCCATCCAGAGTTGGCCACGTCCCAACAGCAAGAAGCAGGTACGAGCCTTTCTGGGAATCGCTGGGTATTATCGGCGATTCATTCCCCACTTTGCTTCTAAGGCTGTGCCCCTAACCAACCTGACGAAGGGGAAAGGGTCGGTCATGATTAAATGGACCCCCGAGGCTGAGGCAGCATTCCAATTCTTGAAACAAGCCTTATGTAGCCAGCCAGTGTTGTACTCACCCGACTTCTCTAAAGACTTTGTCGTACAAAGTGATGCGTCAGATGTGGGGTTAGGAGCAGTATTGTCCCAGGTCTGGAACGGGGAAGAGCACCCAGTCATTTACCTCAGCAGGAAGTTGAAGTCCCATGAGGTAAATTACGCCACCGTTGAAAAGGAGTGTTTAGCGGTGAAGTGGGCTCTAGATTCCCTTCGGTACTACCTGCTAGGTAGGCACTTTGACTTGGTTACGGATCACGCTCCGTTAAAGTGGATGGCTCAAAACAAGGAAACAAATAGAAGAGTGAATAGGTGGTTCCTGGCCCTCCAGGAATTCAACTTCACAGTAAAGCATCGCCCTGGCGTTCAAATGGGGAATGTGGATGCTTTGTCTCGAGTACATGAATGCCTGATTGCTGGTGTTCCAACCCCGAGGTTAAAACAAGAGGGGGGGGTATGTGACAGCAGGAAGGTAAAGTCACCTGGTTGCATCCAGGGGGGTAGATATATTTCGCCCAGATTCAGGCTTTACGCCGACTTATACAACTAGGTGGAGAGTTGTATAAGGCTAGTGGGCTCATGGATGACTCATACCTCTAGGGAGAGGGCTGGGCGTCGTGCAGACAGGGAGTTGATGAGACCAGCTGAAGCTTGTCAGCTCATTTAGGCCTCTATAAGAACTCCCAGCTTCATTAGATGTATGCTCATGCCTGGAACCAGACCTGTGTGGACTGTCTAGGGAGAGTGAACCCCTGTGCGGTGAGACAAAGCCTGTGTGGCTATTTGCTTGGACATTTAAAACCAGGGACTTAGGGACTAGGACAGCACTAGGCTGATCCCAGTTGTTAGTTAGGAAACCTGTATGTTTAGTCAGAGGTCAAGTTGACCAGGATTTATTTTGTTTATGTTTCTTTTTCTTTGCTGTGTTTTGTCACTGTAAATAGAAAATAAACCGCACCTTTTTGATTTTGAAAACCACAACCTCCGTTTGCTGGGCCTGTTTTTGTGTGGGGAGCCCATCTCGGGGGTCACACACACCCGCTGCCGAGCTAACCCCCTCACAGTATGTATCCAAGGGCAACCTACCAGTATAGCGAAATATTCCAAATCAAAAAGGTATCAGGTAGGCAAGAGGAACTGCTTCAAAAATAGAGAGGGTGTCCTCAACAAACCATTTGCATTGAATGTACATTAATTATGGCCGTGAAGCAAATCTATGTGTGGTTCCAATCTTCTAGTTTGAATTCTAAGAAGTAAAACATAAATGGAAAAAAGATGGTCATACATTAGTCCAGGGCAAATAGTTTGAATATCAGATTGCCAAAGATTGTGTCCTATAGGGAGATTACCTGTATGGACATTGAGAGCTGCTGAGATCCCTGCGTATGATGCCTCATGTGGACTGTAGTAAGACCATGGAGGCTTTAAATGGCGTTCAAAGGGCATCTGCACATGCGTCAAAAGACGCCGTAAACGGCGCCGACGCGGTGACGTCACTACGTCCTCCGCTATACATTCATGCTGTCTCTAAACAGACTCATAGCTAGAGGGCCTATATAGACCATCTGCGCATGCGTCAAAAAAGCGTCACGACGGGCGTCAAAGCAATGACATCATCACGTCGTCCGTCGCATCTCTATGACGCTCTAAACAAGCATCTGAAACAGAGGATTTGTATAAAAAATAGGCGCACATTCCAAAAACAAAACAGTAAAACAAAAACAAACAAAAGAACCCAAAGAACAATCCTCCCTCAAGTATAGTAAGTATTATAAGTATAAAAAAGAAGAAAGGGGGAAGGGTTTTCTGTTATTTGTATTATTTGTTGTGGCAGATGGACAAGAAGGATTTGAATCCAAAACTTAATCACCACTCGGGGACCCCCCGTGCGACAACTGCCGCCCGCCGCCCCAAGTGACAGCAGCCGGCACATGACGCACGCCGACGCACAAATGCAAATAATTGCATATAAAAGGGAGAAAAATAACCAGACTGCCCCGGCACAAAGCCGGGCGATATGGCTCACTCCCTATGTGCGCCGTGTGAGGCAAAAAAGGACCCAAAGGGGAGCTCCAAAATACACGTGTATGCAGGTCGTCGGTGCATCAAAGTGGGGGGGGAAAAAAAAAGAAGGGGGGCGGGGAGAAGGGGAGGGGGAAGGGGAAAAGAAAAGCATTCTATAAAATTCCATATACAAATTTCTGATTACATACTATACATAAATAGACAATATCTATACATGATAGAGGATATATCGTGTCCCTTGTGTGTTCACTCTTCCCAACCACCTGAAGAGAAGCCCTCCAGGAATGGACGATAACTAATAAGGTCGTTCAGTCCTGGAGGCATGGTGGCATTTAGGAAAAAAATCCATCGAGTCTCTCTCTGTAAGAGTGTCCTATTCCAATCTCCTCCCCTGTTACTGGGGTGTATCCTATCCAAGATCAGAAATTTTATTCTAGGAATTCTACCATTGTGGACATCTTTTGTATGTCGTCCAAGGGGAAGATCAGGATCACATTTTTTCATGCAGTTGATATGTCTAGCCGCTCGTTTAAAGAATGGCTGTTTGGTTTTGCCAATGTAGTATGATCCACACTGGCACGTGAGTAAATAAACAACTCCTTCTGTTTTGCAATTCGCAAAGTGGGTAGGTTTAAATATTTTACCATTAGGTAATAATGCTGCAGGGTCAATGTTCATGTACTGGCACAGATTGCAGCCTCCACATCGATAAGTACCTGGTCGCCTACACGGGTCAACACGAAATTCACCCGTGTATTCGCTTTGTATCAAATTGTCCTTGATTGACTTGGCCTTCCGATAGGTGATTAACGGTTGAGCCGATACAAATGGGGCTAATGATGGATCGATCTGCAGAAGGTGCCAGTATCTAAAAACAATTTTTCTGACCTGTTCACTTTGTCTGTTGAATTTAGTAATGATGCGTACAGTATTGGAGTCAGGATTATCGGGTTTAATACTCGGTTGTTTTTTTGTCAGAAGTTGGTCCCTAGATTTAAGAGTGGCCCTTTTAAAAGATTTAATTTAAAATTTAAATTTAAATCTAGGGACCAACTTCTGACAAAAAAACAACCGAGTATTAAACCCGATAATCCTGACTCCAATACTGTACGCATCATTACTAAATTCAACAGACAAAGTGAACAGGTCAGTGTCAGGGTCACCTGTGGCCAGGTGACAGATGCACACCGTAGGGGGACAGGAGTGCACCGCGAGGTAGTGAACCCTATGGCTGGCTTCTGTGGATAGGAAACTGGGTGGTTGTGGAAAGCGGGACCAGAGGAGCACAACCGGGATCCCAACGGAAGCGAGAGCCAAGATTCCCCAGGGCGCGGAGTCTAAGACCCAGCTGGTCTTCTCCAGGGCCTCTAGTGGTGAGGATGTTAGCTGCAGGCTGGGACCAGGTCGCGGCCCCTGGAGTTTCCTAGCTCACGCCCCGTAGGATAAGGGGAAAAGAGGGGAAGCAGCAGCACACGATAAGAGAGAACCGAATAACAAGCTGAAGGTCAGGGGCCACAAGCAGACAAGGATAACGAAGAACGAGCCGAAGGTCAAGGGTCACAAGCAGACAGGGATAGTCAGGGACAAGCCAATAACGTAACAGAGAGACAGACGTAGCACACGGCAGGCAGGAACCCAAACACACAATGCCTAACAAACACGTTGATCAGCAAAGCAGGCTTGCAGTGCACAGGTTAATATAGTGTTCTGTGATAGGGCCTGGGGTGGAGTCTGGCTGGGAGGGGATTATAAAGGAAGCCAGGTGAAAGGGCTCAGGCCTCTAAGATGAACACATGGGAAGGAAGGTAAGCTGACAGACAAACACTACTGCATATCCATGACAGTACCCTCCCTCTTATGGGCCCTCCCCCGCCTGGACCCAGGCTTAAAGGGAAATCTCTGATGAAACCTTCTCAACAGATGAGGTGCAGCGACATCAGATGCAGCGATCCAAGACGCCTCCTCAGGACCAAAACCTCTCCAATGCACAAGGTACTGAAGAATGCCTCTGCAGAGCCGAGAATCCAGAACTTGTCTAACCTCGTACTTAAGATTATCCTCAGAGACCGAAAACGAGGTAGGGAGATGACAAGAAGATCTATTGAGGACCAAAGGCTCTCTAGGAATAAGCAAGGGCATGAGGGGATCAACAGGAATCTGAGGAGGGTCCCCTAGACCCTTAAAGGGGAACTGGTCATCTTGCACAGGACCATCAGACTGGGCAGATGTCAGTGGAATCCTGAAGTCAGGTTGGTTAGAAGGTGACATGTCGCCGGAGTCAAGCTGAATAGCTGAAGGACAAGCAGAATGTCCCAAACAAGAAAAAGTAGGAGGCTCACTGGGCATGGGCTGGACTGGCATAACTAGTACAGAGGCAGAGTGAATAGCTGAGTCAGGTGTAGCGACTACCTGAATCGCATCGCAAGACATAGCGACTGCAGGACTTGTAGACAAGCTAGCCTGGCTGTGCGTCCAAGGGTGGTTAGGGACAGAGAAATGTAAATGGTTGTGCAACCTGGAATGAATGACCGGCTCAGATTCACAGGGGGCAACCTTGGGTAGGCAGGACGAGGAACAGGAGGGACCCCAAGCCAGGATCTGTCCAGTAGTCCAGTCCACATGAGGAGAATGGAGCTGTAACCATGGGAGACCCAAAATTATAGGCGTTGAGGCCTTGGGTAAGATAAGGAAGGATATCCACTCCTGGTGGAGTGTCCCTACCGACATCTTAACAGGGAGGGTCTGGAAGCGGATAGGTCCCCCTGGGAGAACAGTACCATCAATCGCCAAGACCACCAATGGTGTGGTGAGGGGCAAAAGAGTAAGTCTCATGGACGATGCGATTTCCCAGTCCATAAAATTACCAGCGGCTCCGGAATCCAGATATGCTGAGACCGAATGAGTAGAAGCACCAACATGAAGGAACACAGAAAGCAGAAGACGAGAAGGGGAAGGTGATATTTCTGGGTCCAATACTCCACTTTCCAGATGAAGTGGACCCGAACGTTTTTCTGGACAAAGAGAGCAAGTGTCACGAAAATGACCTTTGCCCCCACAGTAAAGACACAGACCAAGAGTTCTGCGCCTAGCACGTTCCTCGGGGGATAGCCTGGTCCGACCCAGCTGCATGGGTTCCTCAGCTGGTAGGAGATGCTCTACGGGTCGAAGAGAGGGGAGCTCAGGCTGACTAAGAACCAAGGAGTGCTGGCGTTGCTTTTCTAAGGTCCTCTCCTGAAAGCGAATATCGATCTGGTTACACAAGGAGATAACGCCGGCCAGATCAGTGGGGATGGTTCTTCCTGCTAACTCGTCCTTCACTCTATCAGACAGGCCATGCAAAAAGGTTGCGACTAAGGCCTCATTGTTCCAGCTCAACTCAGCCGACAGTATGCGGAAATGAAGGGCATACTGTCCCACAGAAGCAGACTCTTGGCGGAGACGTAAAAGGGCGCTGGCCGCTGAAGAGACACGAGCCGGTTCTTCGAAGATATTCCGAAAAAGTTTCAAGAAGCCAGACAGGCTAGAAACCACTGGATCATTCAGTTCCCACAGAGGGGCTGCCCAGGCTAAAGCTTCACCAGAGAGGAGGGAAATGATATAGGCTACCTTAGCCCGATCAGACAGGAAGTTTTGGGGCTGGAGCTCAAAATGAATTGTGCATTGGCTAAGGAACCCCCTGCAAGCCTTGGAGTCCCCAGAGAAACGGGACGGAGCTGGCAGTTGTAGTGAGTGTGTGGCTGCGACTGGTGCAATAGGTGCAGCCGCTGGTTGTATTTGAGGTTGCGGATTTAGGGTTCCCAAGGAGGCCTGAAGCTGCTCGAAGCGAGAAGCCAGATCCTGGAGGAATCGCATCACCTGAGTCTGATTCGATTCCTGGGTTTCAAGTCTGCAAACTATGCCCTGCAACGGATCATCCACGGGTAACGGGATGTCAGCCGGGTTCATGGCTGATCAAACTGTCAGGGTCACCTGTGGCCAGGTGACAGATGCACACCGTAGGGGGACAGGAGTGCACCGCGAGGTAGTGAACCCTATGGCTGGCTTCTGTGGATAGGAAACTGGGTGGTTGTGGAAAGCGGGACCAGAGGAGCACAACCGGGATCCCAACGGAAGCGAGAGCCAAGATTCCCCAGGGCGCGGAGTCTAAGACCCAGCTGGTCTTCTCCAGGGCCTCTAGTGGTGAGGATGTTAGCTGCAGGCTGGGACCAGGTCGCGGCCCCTGGAGTTTCCTAGCTCACGCCCCGTAGGATAAGGGGAAAAGAGGGGAAGCAGCAGCACACGATAAGAGAGAACCGAATAACAAGCTGAAGGTCAGGGGCCACAAGCAGACAAGGATAACGAAGAACGAGCCGAAGGTCAAGGGTCACAAGCAGACAGGGATAGTCAGGGACAAGCCAATAACGTAACAGAGAGACAGACGTAGCACACGGCAGGCAGGAACCCAAACACACAATGCCTAACAAACACGTTGATCAGCAAAGCAGGCTTGCAGTGCACAGGTTAATATAGTGTTCTGTGATAGGGCCTGGGGTGGAGTCTGGCTGGGAGGGGATTATAAAGGAAGCCAGGTGAAAGGGCTCAGGCCTCTAAGATGAACACATGGGAAGGAAGGTAAGCTGACAGACAAACACTACTGCATATCCATGACAGTCAGAAAAATAGTTTTTAGATACTGGCACCTTCTGCAGATCGATCCATCATTAGCCCCATTTGTATCGGCTCAACCGTTAATCACCTATCGGAAGGCCAAGTCAATCAAGGACAATTTGATACAAAGCGAATACACGGGTGAATTTCGTGTTGACCCGTGTAGGCGACCAGGTACTTATCGATGTGGAGGCTGCAATCTGTGCCAGTACATGAACATTGACCCTGCAGCATTATTACCTAATGGTAAAATATTTAAACCTACCCACTTTGCAAATTGCAAAACAGAAGGAGTTGTTTATTTACTCACGTGCCAGTGCGGATCATACTACATTGGCAAAACCAAACAGCCATTCTTTAAACGAGCGGCTAGACATATCAACTGCATGAAAAAATGTGATCCTGATCTTCCCCTTGGACGACATACAAAAGATGTCCACAATGGTAGAATTCCTAGAATAAAATTTCTGATCTTGGATAGGATACACCCCAGTAACAGGGGAGGAGATTGGAATAGGACACTCTTACAGAGAGAGACTCGATGGATTTTTTTCCTAAATGCCACCATGCCTCCAGGACTGAACGACCTTATTAGTTATCGTCCATTCCTGGAGGGCTTCTCTTCAGGTGGTTGGGAAGAGTGAACACACAAGGGACACGATATATCCTCTATCATGTATAGATATTGTCTATTTATGTATAGTATGTAATCAGAAATTTGTATATGGAATTTTATAGAATGTTTTTATTTTCCCCTTCCCCCTCCCCCTCCCCTTCTCCCCGCCCCCCTTTCTTTTTTTTCCCCCCCACTTTGATGCACCGACGACCTGCATACACGTGCATTTTGGAGCTCCCCTTTGGGTCCTTTTTTGCCTCACACGGCGCACATAGAGAGTGAGCCATATCGCCCGGCTTTGTGCCGGGGCAGTCTGGTTATTTTTCTCCCTTTTATATGCAATTATTTGCATTTGTGCGTCGGCGTGCGTCATGTGCCGGCTGCTGTCACTTGGGGCGGCGGGCGGCAGTTGTCGCACGGGGGGTCCCCGAGTGGTGATTACGTTTTGGATTCAAATCCTTCTTGTCCATCTGCCACAACAAATAATACAAATAACAGAAAACCCTTCCCCCTTTCTTCTTTTTTATACTTATAATACTTACTATACTTGAGGGAGGATTGTTCTTTGGGTTCTTTTGTTTGTTTTTGTTTTACTGTTTTGTTTTTGGAATGTGCGCCTATTTTTTATACAAATCCTCTGTTTCAGATGCTTGTTTAGAGCGTCATAGAGATGCGACGGACGACGTGATGATGTCATTGCTTTGACGCCCGTCGTGACGCTTTTTTGACGCATGCGCAGATGGTCTATATAGGCCCTCTAGCTATGAGTCTGTTTAGAGACAGCATGAATGTATAGCGGAGGACGTAGTGACGTCACCGCGTCGGCGCCGTTTACGGCGTCTTTTGACGCATGTGCAGATGCCCTTTGAACGCCATTTAAAGCCTCCATGGTCTTACTACAGTCCACATGAGGCATCATACGCAGGGATCTCAGCAGCTCTCAATGTCCATACAGGTAATCTCCCTATAGGACACAATCTTTGGCAATCTGATATTCAAACTATTTGCCCTGGACTAATGTATGACCATCTTTTTTCCATTTATGTTTTACTTCTTAGAATTCAAACTAGAAGATTGGAACCACACATAGATTTGCTTCACGGCCATAATTAATGTACATTCAATGCAAATGGTTTGTTGAGGACACCCTCTCTATTTTTGAAGCAGTTCCTCTTGCCTACCTGATACCTTTTTGATTTGGAATATTTCGCTATACTGGTAGGTTGCCCTTGGATACATACATATATATATGATGGGTTAACTTATACTTGTATATACGGGATTTTTATTTTGGGTATATAAAATGGGGATATTACTATACAATAGGGATTCATCAATATGATTTTTCCCCCTCCCCCTTCTTTACCTCCCATTATCTACATACATTTTCTTGTGTTTGTCTTTAGAGAGCTGCCCTGGGGGACTCTTTTGAGCTTCTCCTGATTTCCCTGCGTGTTTCCACCTGGAGACCCTCGTTTGAGGTCTACTGGATCCCTTTCATCTTGGAACTCCCCACACAGGTGGGTGCGACTCTGTGCCTCACCCTGTGTTCTCTGCCGTGCGTGTAGTTCCTTGGTGTATTAAATGCTGACCCTCTTTTGACAAATTACTGTAAGCACTTTTTTATTATTTATTTTCTATATTTACTTTTATTTATGTACATATATGCACTGTGTAATTTGTAATTTATATCATATTGTTTATTCAACAGAATCTGTTTGTCTATAATATCTGAAAATCTTTTGTCTGCAAATCCCCCGAGGAAGGGTATAACCGAAACAGCTGTCGTCTTTTTGTAACTATTTATTAAAATCTATATATTTTCAACATACTCTGATGTGTGTTTTTCAGTCACTTTTAAAGTCCCACCTCCTAGGGGGTTTTTTGTTTTATTTACTTATTTTTGGGATGTGGTGACTGTTAAACAAATACAATCTTGCAGATGTCGGTCCTCTTTGACTTCTTTAATACAAACAATAAACTGTTACAGGAAACAATGGCCAAGACCCAGGCCTACAATAAAGAAGTCTTTGACAAGAAGAGAAGGGGGAATTGATCTTAAACCCAGGTGACCAAGTTTGGTTGGCTACAACAAATCTGAAACTTGCCTTCCCCTCGAAGAAACTAGGGCCTAAAGCCTCGTACACACGAACGAGTTTCTCGGCAAGAAACGACAAGAAAACTGCCGAGATAGCTTTCTTGCCGAGAAAATCGTTCGTGTGTATGATTTCTCGTCAAGAAAACCGACAAGAATCTCGACGAGAAATATAGAGAACCTGCTCTCTATTTTCTCGTCGAGATTCTCGTCAGCCTGTTTCTCGACGAGAAAATTGTGTGTGTGTACACTTACCTGTCCTCCGGGAAGCCCGCGCATGCTCGAAATGACTTCAACGCATGCGCGGTAACTTCCTAGGCATAGATAGGGTGTAGCAAGATGGCGGCGACGGCATAGAATGTGACGAGCGCACACTCGTCGTAGTCGATGACGTCACCGCGTTCGCTCCATTCAAATAACCGCGGGTTCTTTGAATCGAGCGTCTGTACACTCGGCTGGGACAAGTTTCTTGTCCAAGAATCTCGTCAAGAAAAACGACGTGTTTTTTCTTGACGAGATTTTCGGCTGTGTGTACGAGGCTTTAGTGTTATGTACAGAACGTACCTGATCATAGAGCCTGACTTGTAGGAGGAGATCTCTCTTACAGCCCTGGCTCAGGAGTCACTGGAATGAGGAGAGTGAACTCAGGAGTGCAGCGAGGTAGGAGTGCCTGAGGTATATGTAGTGGTTGGCACAGTGGCAAGGTGATGATCCTCCAGGGATGGCTGGAACTGTAGGCAGCAGAGGAGGTGGTTGCAGGTCAGCGACCCGGGAGCTGGCAGGTACAGGAACAGCAGGAAGCTGGAGCAGGGTGAGACAAGCCGGGTTAGGTGCACACAGAGCAGCAGACAATAGCAGGGTCAGACAAGCCGGGTCAGAGCAGGTAATCAGACGGTAAGATTCAGCAGGCTTAAGCATGGTCAGAGGTACAGGCAAGGTATGGCAGCAGGTAGGCAGATAGGAGACTGAGCAGGGTCAAGACAAGCCAAGGTCAGGATTGGAGATATCGGATCGTCAAGCAGAGCCGAGTCGGTACAGGCAACAGATAACAGGTATGCAGATTACTGGTACAGAGCTGCAGATCAGACAGCAATGCATCATTGCAGTTGCTGACTTTTTAAAGGCATAATGGCGCCAAGTAGCGCTAACGTGCACGTGCGCGCGCAATTGGCGTGCCCGCGCACAGGCACGGAGCCACGTAAGAGCCTTCTTCCCATTCCAGCAGGTCCCTGACACTAAGTTCGTGGGGCCGTTCCCTGTGAAGAGCTGGATCAACGATGTTGCTTATGAGCTGGAACTACCAGACTCTTTCAGGATTCATCCCGTGTTCCATGTAACCCTACTAAAGCCCGCTATCCCTGATCCTTTTCCTGGTCGAGATGTGGGCCCACCTGAACCCGTGGTGGTAGACGGTGAAGAACAGTTCGAAGTGGAGGCGATATTAGATTGCAGAAAGAGGAGGAATCAGATTCAGTACCTAATTAAGTGGAGAGGACAACTTGTGGGAACAGGAAGGTAACATTCATGCCAAAGAGCTCATCCAAACCTTCAAGAACGCTCATCCTGACAAAGTGGTCAGATTGGGCATCCGGAGGCTGCCCATTAGGAGGGGGGAATGTCAGGAAGGGCATGCCAGCATTCAAGATGGCGGCCGTGAAAGACGACCTGGAACCTCAGTTCTTGCTAGAACACCATTGATGCGCGTGCACCAGGTGACGGCCCTTGGCGCCAAACAGGCTATTTAAACTGGGTCAGTACCCAGACTCAATGCTGTCTGCTCTACAGCGTTCCGTGTGCCCTGCTTCCTAGTATGTGATACATATTCCTGTTATTTGACCCAGCTTATCCCTGACGCTCCTGCTTCCTGCCTGCACCTGACCCGGCTTGTTTGACCCAGCCTGCCTACACCTGCCATCTATCCAGCCCTTCAGAGTCCTGCCGAACATCTATCCCACCTGCATCTGCTCCTCTGCCAGTGGTGTTCCTGTACCAAGCCAGTTCCTGCTATCTGCTGACCGCTGCTCCTGGTCTTCTCCTGTACCGGTGTTCCTCCGCAGTCTCTTCAGGGGGTTCCAGTCCGGCTCCATTGTCGGCGATCCTGCCAGGCACTTGTGCGACTCTGCACTCCTGCGCCTCCTGTCTGCTCTACCAGGGGCCTCTAGTCAGAGGTGTAAGAGAGGCCGTCCTCTGCATATCAGGCTCTACCGCCAGGAACGTGACAGTCCATAAGACACACAGAACGAGGTTCGGCTCCACCCCTCCTCCCTGGCTGTGATTGACAGCAGTGGGGGCCAATGGCTCCCGCTGCAGTCTCTCAGCCAATCAGGAGGCAGAGACCCGGGAGAGCAGCCGCTCCCATGCACATCGGGCTCAGGTAAGTATTTGGGTGGGGGCTGCATACTGAAGGTTTTTTACCTTCATGCATAAGAGTGCATGAAGGTAAAAAACTTTCAGCCTTTAGAACCATTTTCGTCCTGCATACAGTATTTTGTCCAGTCATGCTTCTTTCTACTCTATTTCTAGTGTTTTCTCTCCATGCCAGATTGTTGCAAGGAGTTGTCACAGAAATTCTAGGAGTGAAAGATATACTTGCAAGAAAGTACTCTCTAACCAACCTTTATTTCTTTCGCTGCTAGATTTTTTTCCCCCCAATTTCACACAAAATACCCAATATAAAATGTACATTTTTGGCCTGAAGATTACTTAACCGGTTCCGGACCGCCCACCGCAGTTTTACTTCGGCAGGTTGGCTCGGCTGTGCGAAATCACATTATATTACGTGGTGTGCGTGGCCGACTGGGGGGCATGCACGCGCGCCCCCCCCCCCGCCGTTCCCAACTATCGGATTTGATCAGGAACTGATCATCCCCAGGTCAATGAAATCTGACCTGGACCTGTTGATCGGTCCTGACGAATTAGATCCTTCCCCTGTCTGTGTGACTGTAAACATTGACAGGGGAAGTGATGTCATCTCCCTCGTGTCGGTCTTTTCATTCCAGACCGAGAGGAGAGAGCATCTAAAAGCGTCTTTTCATTCCAGACCGAGAGGAGAGAGCATCTAAAAGTGAGTTGCACAACACTACACTGACACCAGGTCACATAGGCACACAATTCACCCCCGATCAGCACCCCAGTTAACCCCTTCTCCACCTGTCACTGTGTCACCCAGTACAGCAATCAGATTTTTTTTGATCGCTGTACTAGTGTCATTAGTGACAAAAATCAGTGTTAGGGTAATTAGTTTTAGGCCCAGATAGGTCTAGGGACCCCCCTATCCCCCCCAATAAAGGTTTAACCCCATGATTACCCCGTCACCTGTGATCACAGTATAAGTGTCACTTTATAGCATCAGGGCACCTGTCATACTTTTCCCAATAAGGATTTAATCCCCTGATCACCCGGCGGGTGATCAAAGTTATGTTTTAGCGTCAGATAGGGTCTGCGTCGCTCCAGGCAGTGTCAGGTTAGTGCCAGTAGCGCTAACGCCCACGCACGCACCATACGCCTCCCTTAGTGGTATAGTATCTGAACGGATCGATATCTGATCTGATCAGATCTATACTAACGTTCCCCCTGCAGTTTAGGGTTCCCAAAAATGCAGTGTTAGCGGGATCAGCCCAGATACCTGCTAGCACCTACGTTTAGCCCCTCCGCCCAGCCCAGCCCAGCCCACCCAAGTGCAGTACCGATCGATCACTGTCTTTTACAAAACACATAACTGCAGCGTTCGCAGAGTCGGGCCTGATTCCTGCGAACGCTAACAGTTTTTTTTGTAGCGTTTGAATCAGTCGCTGACAGTCAGGTGCTTTTTTACCTGTGAGTCTCACTACTGTACCAGTAAATTTAGAGCCCAAAAGGGCAAATCGAAGGTACAGTAGTGAAGAGGCATACACGTAGTGTCCCGCTGCCACCAAGAAGACAAAGACAGGCCCGTCGTGTCCATAGTGCCCTTCCTGCTGCATTTGCCAATCCTAATTGGGAAACCCACCACTTCTGCAGCACCCGTACTTCCCCCATTCACTGGCCAACCCATAATTCATAATAAACAGTTGATTTTACGGCACTTGATTTTTATTCACTGTTTTTCACCGAAGATCTCTATAGATCTATTGTGGACCAAAGCAATTTGTATGCTGGTCAATACATCGCCGCTAATCCCCAGCCGACCCTTGCCAGAGATTGGAAACCAATTACGGTTTCCGAATTTAAGACCTGGAAAGGACCTCAAAAAATTGGATTTTAAAGGCAATTTTGAAAGTCAAAAGATGTTTGTATCAATAAAAATATATTTTTTTATACAAACATTTTCTCTTTTGACTTTCAAAATTGCCTTTAAAATCCAATTTTTTGAGGTCCCTTCCATTTAAATCAGGGATGATGGCAATCACATGCCAATTCATTTGAGTCTATCTAATTTCCGAATTTAAGACCTTTCTGGGCCTATGCTTCCTCATGGGCATTACTAAAAAGAGTGAGTTGCGGTCATATTGGTCCACTGACTCAATTCACCATATGCCGTGTTCTCTGCCTCCATGGCCAGGACACGATACGAGCAGATCTTGCGGGTCATGCATTTCAATGACAATGAACCCTGTTGGCCTCGAGAGACCCTGGATACGATTGGCTCTACAAAATTCGGCCCCTCGTAAACCACTTCAACAAACGTTTTGCAGCCTTGTTTACTCCCGATCAAGTTGTCTGCGTTGATGAGTCCCTGATTACGTTTTCTGGCCGCTTATCTATCAAACAGTATCTTCCCAGCAAGCGTGCCAGATACGGGGTCAAGATGTACAAGCTCTGTGACATGGCAACAGGCTATACATATAGTTTTACAGTTTACGAGGGAAAAGATAGTCACGTAGAGCCGGGGAACTGCCCAGATTACATAGGGAGCGCTGGTAAGATAGTGTGGGACTTGGCGTCACCCTTATTCGAAAAGGGGTACCACTTGTACGTGGACAATTATTACACAAGCGTGCCACTTTTTAGTCACCTATTTGATTGTGAAATTGGCGCATGTGGCACTGTGCGACCTAAATCGCTGGGGCTTCCCCCAACGGCTTGTAGAATCCCGACTTAGCCGGGGGGAGAGAGTGTGCTTTAGGTGTAATAATTTGTCAGCAGTGAAGTGGAGGGATTCACGGAATGTTTTAGTTCTGTCCTCGCTTCACGCAGACACGGCAGTCCAAATTCCTACAGCAAAAAAATCTGGTGAGTGCATTTGCTGAGGGGAGTGGAGTCACTTGCACTTTGGTGTGGTGGAAGAAATAAGAAGAGACTACGCTTCAAACATTTCACTGGAATTTTTTTATGGACTGTTATATTCAAATTATTCTTTCATATTAGTTGTGTTTTCACTTGTCACTGGGTGATATAATTGTTCAATATTTATTCACATCTATGTATGTTTTAGGATCAGTTACACATTTTTCTTTTTTTTATAGATTTAGCGCCACTATTTATCCTACTTTTCAAATTATATAAATTTTTTTTGTTAAGGGGTAAATACTGCACACATTTCATATCTTTCTTAAAGTGGCAGTTAGCTTTATGTTAGGACTTTAGGCGCAGTGGTGGTAATTCTAGTGTGGGCGTTTCTATTACCAACAGTTGTTTTGCTACCACACACTAGTTGAGTTTTAGCGTAGGGTACATCACCACACAGTCCTAGGCACACTAACATAGGGTCTCGGAAGATGTGATGGCCATCACATTTTGAGAGACCCTAATCTGCAAAGTTCAGTTTACAGTTTTTTTTTTTTTACAGTTTTTATAAAAGTGAACAAAAAAAAAAACACACACACAAAAAAATATTAAATAAAAAAATCCAAAAATTGTTGTGGTTGTATTTTTCTCCCCTCTCTCTATTGTTCTCTCTCTTATGTTCACTCTCTACTGTCCGCTCACTATTGTTCGCTCTATTTTTTACTATGTTTTATTGTATTTGCTTTGCAGGTATGGTATGTTATACTGTAATGTTTGTTTTATTGTTAACCATCATTTGCTTAGCAGGTACGCCAACTGCAGCACGGGTTTATTTATCTTGACAGCAACAGCATTTGCTCCCACGATACATAAAGCCGTGACTCCAGTGCTGTCGGAGGTGATTTCACCACCACAGTTTAAAAAAAAAAGAAGAGCATATATGCCGAAGCACGGGGGCAGCAGGGGTGGAGAAGCGATTTGCTCCTAACTTTTGCGGGAGGCTGCCCCCATGCTTCGGCATATATATATTTTAGTCACAGGTTGCTTTAAAAATGTTTTATTTTTTTACTATGTTTTTTTTTTCATTTGCTTTGTAGGTATGGTAGGTCTTACTGTTATACTGTAATGTTACTTTGTTTTATTGTTAACCATCATTTGCTTAGCAAGTACGCCATTCAGTTGCAGTGCGGATTTATTTATCTTGACAGCAACAGCGTTTGCTCCCACGATACATAAAGCCGTGACTCCAACTCTGTAGGAGGTGATTTTACCACCACAGTTAAAAAAAAAAAAAAAAAAAAAAAGCATATATGCCGAAGCATGGGGGCAGCAGGGGCGGAGGAGCGATTTGCTCCTAACTTTTGCAGGAGGATGCCCCCATGCTTTGGCATATATAAATGGTGCATGTATGCCCATCATTAGAAGTGGGTGGATGAAGGGAGGTACTCTAATGGTGGACATACCCACCGATCAATTTCTTTTTTTTTTCGTTCAGCCCACAGGCTGTATGAACTAAAAGATTACAATATATGCCCAAGAACCAGTAACGTACTGGTATGTTGCTGGACTTTGAGTGGTTATACCAGAATGATGCCTGCGGGTTTAGGCATCATCTTGGTATCATTCTTTTCAGCCAGCAGTCAACTTTCATGTAAAAGCAATCCTAGCGCCTAATTAGCCTTGAGACTGCTTTTACAAGCAGTGGGAGGGAATGTCCCCCCCCCCCCGTCTTCCATGGTTTTCTCTGGCTCTCCTGTCCCAACAGGGAACCTGAGAATGCAGCCAGTGGTTCCGCCAGCTGACCATCGAGCCGATCAGAGACCAGAATGGCTCCAATCATCTCTATGGCCTAAGAAACCGGAAGCTACGAGCATTTCATGACTTAGATTTCCCCGAAACTTGTGGCAAAATATAAAATATTCCATGGACTCCACATGCCTCTCAGCAAATAGCTTGGGGTGCCTACTTTCCAAAATTGGGTCATTGGGGGGGGGGTGGGGTTGTGCTATCTGGGCATTTTATGGCTTTCAAAACTGATATAGGTAGTGGAGTGAAATCAAGAATTTACACCCTTAGAAATCCTGAAGGCAGTGCTTGGTTTTCGGGGTCCCGTACGTGGCTAGACTCCCAAAAAGTCTCACACATGTGATATCCCCATACTCAGGAGAGGCAGCAGAATGTATTTTGGGGTGTAATTCCACATATACATATGGCACGTGTGAGCAATATATAATTTAGTGACAACTTTTTGTAAAAATTATTTATTTTTTTGTAATTTTTCAATTACTTGGGACAAAAAATGTAATATTCAATGGGCTCAACATCAATTTCCTTGGGGCGTCTACTTTCCAAAATGGGGTCATTTGGGGCGGGGGGTTTGTACTGCCCTGCCATTTTAGCACCTCAAGAAATGAGATAGGCAGTCAAACTAAAAGCTGTGTAAATTCCAGAAAATGTACCCTAGTTTGTAGACTCTATAATTTTTTTTTACCAAAGACATGTGGCTGAATACATTTTGGCCTAAATGTATAACGAACATTGAGTTTATTGGAGTTTTCTTATAACAAAAAGTAGAAAAAAAATCATTTTTTTTCAATTTTTTCAGTTTTTTTCCGTTTATATCACAAAAAATAAAAATTGTAGAGGCAATCAAATACCATCAAAAGAAGGCTCTATTTGTGGGAAAAAAAGGATGCAAATTTTGTTTGGGCACAACATTGCATGACCATGCAATTACCAGTTAAAGCAGCTCAGTGCCGAATCGCAAAAAATGGCCTGGTCATTGAGCGGCCAAGTGGTCCGGGGCTGAAGTGGTTAAGACCCCTAAAATGTTAAAAAGTGTCTGAAAGCAGTGGGCCAATAGAATAAAATTGGAAACTTTTTTGGGCACAAAAAAATGGCAACTGTTTATCAAATCTATTTTTATCAGTGAAAAATACACTTAATTCAATGCAAACAAACACAATATATTGAGAAATGAAAAAAACTTCCGCGCCAAAAAACTAATGGATAATAAACTGTGAATATTAATATTTTTATAGTAAACTGTGAATATTAATATTTTTATAATAAGCAGCTCCCCTAGAACAATGAAGTGAATAACTCCTATTGGAGACGTTAATCCAAACGAAACATACGTCAGTGGCGAGCCTAGTCACGTGATCCATCTATCCATGTCCTACCCAGACTTCCTGGTTGTCTACACGCCTGTACTGGAACGCACGCCGCTACAGAGGTAGTTCGAGCCAGGAGTATCCATTACATGTATGCAGCCCCAGTGCCGGGATAGGCACAGGATAAGGTAAGAAGCCACTTGGCATTGCTGTTTTAAATATTCAATTTTAATAAATGGGTTGCACTATGAGAAGTTTCTGCTTATGTTCCATGTCCTGTCCTTGAGTATCGGAGGAGAGAGGGAATACATTTCTATCTAGCTTATCCTATGTGTACAGGTACCTACCTGTCAAAGCGAGTGTGACTTTCTTTTTAATTAAAGAAGTCCACACATTCTGGTAAGCTCACTACTTTACCTGAGCACTTTGGGTGTTGCAAGTCTATTATTTCTCTGCGGTGGAGGATTCAGAATACACTTTTTTGAAGATTTATGTTATCACAGCAAGATTCGATTGTTTTGTTTGGTGATTCCTTAGGATTGGATTGAGACATTTATTCAACGATATTTTTCTTTTTCCACCAATCGGGACTATATATACAATTTTGCTTGATTATATCCCCTTCAAGATTTTTTATATTGCTACACTGTCACTAGTGTTTGTGTATGGTTTTAATTGGTTTTCTACCAATTGTTATTCACTTGATTATATATTAATCACTAGCGCCCTCTACCCCAAACACAATATATTCTCCAACTTTTTGGTGGAATATAAAAGATGAGACTCTGTCAAGTAAACACTGTATATACCAAATATGTGAAACCACAAATTGTGTGCTCCTGAGAAACAGTGAAAAATTATAGACTCTCAAAATTCTCCACAGTCAACACTTTAAAAGCCTTTAAAGCTCATCAGTTTAGAGTTAAAGGGGTTGTGTAAAGGTAAATGTTTTTTCAAAAACATCCGACAGTAAATGCCCCCCCCCCCCCCGAGCCCCCGTTTTACTTACCTTACCCCTTGAAAGTCCCACGCTCGTCCCCGTCATTCTCCTCGGTTCTCAGCCTGACCGTCGATTGGCTGCACTGGATGGATTGAAAGCAGCGCAGCCATTGGTTGGCGCTCCTGTCAATCACATCCAATGACGCGGCGCGCCGGGAGCGGGGCCGAGTGATAAAGTCGGCGGCTATGGTCGCCGCTGTATCACGGGAGCGCGCCCGCAATAACTCCACACCATGCGAACTCGCTCGCATGAAGGTGTGGAGTCCTTGCGGGGAGGAGCCGAGACAGCCGCCGAGGGACCCCAGAAGACCAGGATCGGGGCCACTGTGTGCAAAACGAGCTGCACAGTGGAGGTAAGCATGACATGTTTGTTATTTAAAAAAAAATAAAAAAAATTTCCCTTACTGATCCTTTAACTATAAATTATGGTTTATTCCTCTCATCCCAGCCTAAGCTGCAATACCTAATGTGTGTTGTACAATAGTTTTTTCCATACGCATGTGCACCCACTGTGCCTGTTGGCATTTGTATGTGAATGCATCAATGTTTTTTTTTTTCATTTTGTTTTTCACATGTCCAGGCCTTTTTTTTAATTTTTCACATTAAAATCTGTATTTTTTGCTAAAAAATTATCTAAAACCCCCAAACAATTATATATTTTCTAAAAGCAGCTTTTGCTATGATATTCACATCGTTACCTCACCTGTTATATAGCTGCTGTTTACATTGCTTTAAATTTAATTATAGTTTAATTACAACACTTTTTTTTCCCATTTACCTCTATTACTATTATAAGTGGGCTAACAAGAAAAGTGTAGGGGGGGCGACATAAGCATCTTCTTAAGCTGGCCATAGTTCATCAGGGACCGGCTGAGATTTGAACCATGTATGGGCCAGGCTGATAGTACCCAAGTTGATCGATCAACTTGGGCACAACCAGCCTGCTGGATTTTTCATGCAATTATTGCCAGCGGCTATAACCTCTAGCAAGAATCACTGTATGTCCCCCCGGCTGGGATGGCTCCCCCTGCTGAGCGAAAAAAATACCACCGTGGGAGGGAATCTAGCAATTTTCTTTCCTGCAACCACAGAAAGAATCCTGCAAATCATTCCATCTGTGAATATGCTGCTCTATAGCCACCTGGACCACTTTTACTGAAAAGCTAGTCACTGGCTGTAGCCATGAATTTATTTTAACCATCTGAAGTCCAGGCCATTTATATGTGTCCTATGGACAGCAAGTGCAAGAAAAAGAGGGTTTGGGACTTTATCCAGACCTCTGAAACACTTCTGGGTGTACTGAAAGCCTTTGGCCTCGTACACACGGCCGAGATTCTCGTTGAAAAAAACATGTCGTTTTTTTCGACGAGATTCTTGGACAAGAAACTTGTCCCGGCCGAGTGTACACACGCTCGTTTCAAAGAACCCGCGGTTCTTTGAAAGGAGCGTACGCGGTGACGTCATCGACTACGTCGAGCATGCGCTCGTCACATTCAAAGCCGTCGCCGCCATCTTGGTATACCCTACGTATGCCTAGGAAGCTACCGCGCATGCGTCAAATTCATTTCGAACATGCGCGGGCTTCCGGGAGGACAGGTAAGTGTACACACACTCACTTTTCTCGTCGAGAAACATGCCGACGAGAATCTCGACGAGAAAATAGAGAGCAGGTTCTCTATTTTCTCGTCGAGGTTTCTTGTCGGTTTTCTCGACGAGAAACCCGATAGCAGCGTACACACGACCGATTTACTCGGCAAGACCTCTCTGCCAGCAAGTTTCTTGCTGGTTCTTGCCGAGAAAATCGGTCGTGTGTACGAGGCCTTTGTCCCATTACACTCTGTGGTTTCTCCCACTGTCCTCCACATCAATATAGGAAGCAATAGAGACTTGGTGTCTAACAGGAGCGCAGTGGGAAATGCAGGCGTTTGAAACTAAAGTGTATCAGATGGGAAGGTTTTTAGGGCAGCTTTGCTCTGCAACAATGTGAAGATGCCAAAATATGTGTAGGGATGGGTTCGTTTAAAATCCATTACAGGAGTTTTTTTTTTCTTTTAACAGTCTTTAAAAAAATCCAACCACCCAAAAATTGTTGTATTCTTAAAGCGGACCTTCAGTTTTTCAACTTTCCATCAATTAAATCTTCTGCCCTTGTTTTAAATTTGGATAGTAAAACATTTTTTTCTACCAATAAATACCTTATACAGCCCACTTCCTGTTTCTTGTCTGGTAAAAAGCCTAGGCTTAGGACAACATACACAGCTCTCTCTTTCTCACTCTTATGAGAATTTTAGCCAGGAAGGGGTGGGGGGGGAATGAGTCATAAGGGGGCCAAGGAGAGCTGCAGGGCTGCAGAGCTGGAGGTGTGCCTCTGTGTGTCTGTGTAAATCCAGGAAGTGAACAGGCAGCAGTTTCAGCTGCCCATAGTTAAAATGGATGCAGCCAGACTTGGTAGAGGGAGATTTCTGCAGCATATTTGGTAAGTACAGAATTACAGTATATATATAAAAATATGCAAAGTGGTTGGAGGGAAGCTTCAGAATGGGAAAAACGTTTTTATTACAAATTATATGAGCAGACTGCAGTTCCTCTTTAAAGAACATATGTGATCCCTATACACATATACAATCCACATATCCCAAAATGCTTACATAGACGTGTTGCCAACCTATCAAATTGAGATTTACTGACACAACATGCTAAATTTACTGGCACAGTCAAGTTTTTACTGTCATTTCTAAAAGTTATTAAATTACAGTTTTAAGTGCAAATTTCAGTATTTTGGCTACAAACAAGTACAATATGCAATTAGCAATGTGATTTAGGGTAGATAGTAAGGCAAAAAACATATTTCTTATTTTATTTTCAACATACTTAGTATAAGTAAGTAGCTCAAGGACAGGACTCAGGAGGGCAAGAAATTAGAAGAATCGGCAGGCGTACACACGTGAAATTGACTGATGATGACAGCTCACCGACTTGACATGTGCCCTCCTGAATCACAGTGACAGTCTCTCCACACCAGCTGGTCCCTTCAGTCCAAACAGCACTGACAATCCCGCTCCAGGCTTGCCTTGCTCCCGTCCCGCACACCTCGGCTCCAGCCACTCCACTCGACTCCCTTAAAACATGACATCACAGGACACACTTAGGCACTGACGCTGCCAGACCCGCCCCCCCGCTGGGGCCACCTGAATACACTATAGCAGGTACTCGAATGGTCTCAGCTGGCTCTGAGCATCACAGCCATATTTTTTACTGGCAACCTTTTCCTGTCACTGCCATTTACCGGCAGGGAAAAAGTGCCCGTTTTTTACTGGCTGCCAGTAAAAATTCTGATGGTTGGCAACACTGTTACATGGGCTGTCATTTTCAGCTTTCACTTTGAAGGGACAGGGAACCAAAATAAAACCAAACCAATCATCTTTTATTCTTGCACTGGTATATCTGTGTTACCTGTTGCAGATATTTATACTCCATACACTTTCCCCTTGATAGTCATATTACTGAGTGGTGGAAATGTAATATCCATGAATAATTTAATCACAATAAAACGTCATTAATGCAATGAGACAAGAGATTACAAAATTATCAAGAATGATTTTTATTTAAAAAAAAAAAAAAAAAAAAAAAGATGATTTTGACCTTCAGCCGAATGGTGTTTTTGTCAGTAGGTGATAAGTCACTTGATTAACAATGTTTTTTCTTTTCACCAGAACCCCAGTGTACTACAGCATCATAAAATAATGCCCAAAGCTTAACATGTAATAAAACCTAGTCTTTCTAAAAATGTAGTATAAAATACTTTGTGAGAAAAGTGATTCCAGTAGAACGTACCATCTATATTCTACAGCAACATTTTATTTATTAAGGTTGAAGGGTAAAACTTGAAGTTTAATTAAATTAATTTTATTGCAATATAAGCTCTCAAGCATTTTTCTATACAAAAGTCATATTTCTTTAACAGCACAGCGGAGTGTGCTTTTTATCTTCCATCAAAATATGATTCTTATTATACAAACTGTACAAACTTGGAAATACAGAAAATAAACGGTCAATTCTTGTTATTTTCATTAGTGTAGGAAATGGTTTTCTCTTAAAACTTTGAAGATTTAACACATATCAACAAACTCTGTACCTTCATAACACCACAACATTTTACTTCAGACACATTTAATTGTGTTTTCTGCTGTAGTGGCATTCAGAACAGAAACACAAAATACTTCTATGGTCAATATTAAACATCATCTGCAGCAAGAGTGGGAATGTTTATTCTTGGCCGGGTAAAAAATGCCATTTTCGCTCTAGAAAAAAATACAGCAAAGAGGATTATTTAGTCTTTAGTTATAAACACAAGAGACTCTCTTCCAGCAATATATCACTATCATCTCAACTGTTTAGAACAAATATCAGCTGTAAAATCTTTCATATCTAAGGCCCCTTTCACACTGAGGCGTTTTTACTGCGTTTTCGCGGTAAAAACAGCGCTGTAAAAATGCCTGAAATAATCCTGCCCCATCATTCTCAATGTGAAAGCCCTGAGGGCTTTCACACTGAGGCGTTTTGCTGGCTGCAGGATTTTTTCCAACGCACAAACAGCTTTTTTGGAGCATCTTTGGGGCGCATAAAAAAGTGCTGTAAAAACGCCTCTCCCCATTGAAATGAATGAGTACCGCTGTAAAAACGCGGTAAAAAACACCCAGAAGCTATGGGAAGGTCACATGACCGCAGTAGAGTGGAGGATAGTGGGATACCAAATAATTATTTTTACCGCAAAAACGTGGTAAAAACGCATATGCGTTAGCGTTATTTTTACCGCGAACGCTGTAAAATCGCGGTAAAAAAAATCATAATTTTTTTGCGTTTTTTTAACGCCTCAGTGTGAAAGGGGCCTAAATGGTTGCGGATATCACATCTGTCAAACTTAGTCCTTGAAGGTTGTAAGTTTCAGTGGCTGTAAAAGCTGAAGGTTTTTTTATTTTAATGCATTCTATGACCTGCTCCCCCCACAGGTCCGCACTACTTACCTGAGCCCCCCCTTTTGATCCTGCGATGTACACAGGAGCCTTGGCTGTCCAAGATCTCTCTATTCTCACTGGCTGAGACACAGCAGCAGGAGCCATTGGCTCTAACTGCTGTCAAATTACAGCTTGTGAGCCATTGAGGAGAGAGCAGGGGGCAGGGCTAAGCCGTGGTTCTATGTGTCTTCTGAATGCATAGAGCAGGGCTCGGGAGCAAGCACGCACAAGGAATGTAGTGTGAGTATACCTCTGCGCTACCCCAATTGTGATCAATCAAATATAATGTAGAAATAAATGAGCTAGTAATAGCTTATGAGTTGCTGCTTACACCTTTTGTGTTACCACAAATAAAGCAAAATGTAAAGTGTTAGTGATGTCCAGTCCGTACTGGAACTGATGAAAAAGACTGGCAAATCTATGTACTGCTACCAAACAAAGTCTTTTTAACTGTAAAAGCTGCTATTTTTAATAAACTACTAACGATTTTAAAGTACTACACTATGGAGGATTATATCCAAAACATATGAAGTGATCGTGGGAAACTGAACCTTAAAGTGGTTGTAAACCCTTACAGACCACTTTCACCTACAGGTAAGCCTAGATTAAGGCTTACCTGTAGGTGCTGGAAATATCTCCTAAACCTACACGGTTTAGGAGATATTTACAATTCCCCGTACGGCGATGTCTAACTTGCATGCACACTCTAGAAAGGGTACGCTGTGCCGTTTCAAGCTGGGGTCATGCCGTGACTGGCGGCTCCCCCGCGCATGCGCGGGAGTGACATCACATGACTCTGGCCAGTCACAGAGCCGGAGTTCGCAGCCCCGGAAGGAAGAGGGGTGAAGAATGGACACTTCCAGCCAGCGAGGAAATCGGGGACATCGCAGGCTTCGTCTTCAGGCAAGTGACACATAATGGGCTACTATGCGATGCATAGTAGCCCATTATGCTTTACCTTTTCAGGGAAACAAAGAGGAAGTAAAACCCATCAGGTTTTACTTCCTCTTTAAAGGGACCACTACCTAGAACTATCTGGAGGATCCTTGAACCCCACACAGGGAGCCATATCAGATGTAACACCATCTTGGATACTACATTCATAATTTTTGCCTTTTAAGGTGAGAGTTCTGAGAGCATAGAGGTGGCACAAGAGAACACTGTTTTGTTTTATGTACTAAATCAACACTTTAATAAAAGAACGCTATTTTAAGTTGGATTCACACTGGTGAATGGACTTCACTCATGAACCATTGTTTATATGTATGATTTTATAATATTCTGGTTATTACAATATTCTTAACATCACTTGTGATACATGTTTATTTACTGTATTCACTGTATGTACACTACAGAGTCTGCGTGACATCACTAACACTTTACATAAAGCATGCACCAGTGCACCCATAGCATGTGGCTTGCCATTGAGGGCACTGGTCAAGGGGGGAGAGCCAGGAGCACCAGCAGGGAACCCGAAAATAGGAGGATCGGGGCTGCTCTGTGCATAACCATTGCACAGAGCAGGCAAGTATGACATGTTTGTTATTTAAAAAAAAAAAACCCTTAAAGGAGTTGTAAAGGCAGAAGGTTTTTTATTTTCATGCATTCTATGCATGAAGATAAAAAACCTTCTGTGTGTAGCAGCCTCCTCAGGACCCCCCAATTACTTACCTGAGCTCCTTCTTTCTCCAGCGATGTCCACAAGTGTCTAAGCCATCCGGGACACTCCTCCTGATTGGCTGAGACACAGCAGTGGTGCCATTGGCTCCCGCAGCTGTCAATCAGCCAATCAGGGGAGAAAGGGGGTGGGGCCAGGTCGGGGCTCCGTGTCTGAATGGATACACAGAGCTCTGACTCGGCTCGGGTGCCCCCATAGGAAGCTGCTGACTGTGGGGGCACTCAATAGGAGAGAGGAGTCAGGAGCAGCAAAGAGGGGCCAGAGAAGAGGAGGATCCGGGCTGCTCTGTGCAAAACCAACTGCACAGAGGAGGCAAGTATAATATGTTTATTGTTTTTTTTTAAACGAGACTTTACAATCACTTTAATATCACTTTACGGGCCTGTTCACACTGCCCGACAGCTGCTGCAGTCTCAACTCAACTTTATGTGAAGTGTACAAAGTGACTCCATGTCCCTGTACAACAACATGGTGTGCTGAGCTGCTGTACAGTGACATGCGATCCCATTCTGTGTGCTGTGATACAATGCAGCACGTCTGCATTGTATCACAGCGCTAGCCAACAGCTGCTCTGATGTCATTTCCTTTACAGTATTTGTAGCTGCTGACTTTTTTTTTTACAAACTGGCTGAAGTGCCTCTTTAAATTCATCTAGAGGACTACAAATGTATAAGCAAAGCCACTGTTCTCAGTCAAGTCATGTGTTTCAGTTGTTTATTTAAAATCACATGTAGTAAATGAAGTCAGCTTGAAAGTGTTATAAACAGTTGTTTTGCAAAGGTAATTGGATTTCTAAAGCTTATATTAGAGTTTTACCTGAAGGACTGGACTTCCAGTGGCTCCTTACAGCTTTGTCCTCGTAGGCGGCGTACATCTTTAGCGGCGGCTTTCATCATCTTCTCCGCTTGCATTTCATATTTCTGCTCTATTTTTTGTACCTAGGTAGTTATAAAACCCATAACTGTTACTAAAGTAAATACCTATGTGAAAAATTACTAATATGAAGATCAACACAAGTCTCCACACATTTATTGCCAAAATAAACTATACTGTATATGCCAGATTCATGTGTGTTGCCTGTTAATACACACTGCTCAAAAAAATTAAAGGTAAAAACACATCAGATCTCAATGGGGAAAAATATCATACAGGATATCTATACTGATATGGACCGGGTAATGTGTTGGGAACAAAATGATGTCACATTGTTTGATGGAAATTAAAATTAGAAACAAAACTTCAAAGAGTGGGACTTTTTAGGTGCTGAAACCCCCTCTCTGAATGACAGTCAAAACATCAAAGATAAGAATTTTTTATTAAACATATTAAAAGACATACTGGGGGTACAACCCCTTAAAGCCATAAATATGGCTTTAAGAAGTTATACCCCCCAGTATGTCTTTTAATATATTTGTTTAATAAAAAAGTTTTTATCTTTGATGTTTTGCCTGTCATTCCGAGAGGGGGTTTTAGTACCTAAAAAGTCCCACCCTGTTTAATGTTTTGTTTCTAGTTCATAATCAGGGATGTGGTTCTGTCCCCTTCAGCCATACTCTTTTTTCTTCTATACATGGAAATGAAAACTATCAACCTACAGAGGGCTGAATTCAAAGACACCCTGAAAATTAAAGTGAAAAAATTATGCAGCAGGCTAGTCGATTATGCCGAAATTTCAATGCAGCAACTCAAAATGGTCCTCAGTAGTTTGTATAGCCCCCACGTGCTCGTATGCATGCCTGACAATGTCGGGGCATGCTCCTAATGAGATGACGGATAGTGTCCTGGGGTATTTCCTCCCAGATCTGGACAAGGGATTGAGCTCCTGAACAGACTGAGGTGCAACCTGGCGACGTCGAATGGGCCGACACAATGTCCCAGAGGTGTTCTTTTGGATTTAGGTCAGGCGAGCATGGGGGCCATTCGATGGTATCCTTCATCTTCCAAGAACTGACTGCATACTTTTGTCACATGAGGCCGGGCATTGTTGTGCACCAGGAAGAACCCAGGACCCACTGCACCAGCGTAGGGTCTGACAATGGGTTCAAGGATTTTATCCCGGTACCTAATGGCAGTCAGGGTGCCATTGCCTAGCCTGCAGAGGTCTGAGCATCCCTCCATGGATATGCCTCCCTAGACCATCACTAACCCACCACCAAACTGGTCATGCTAAACGATGTTACAGGCAACATAACATTCTCCATGGCTTCTCCAGACCCTTTCACGTGTCACATATGCTCAGGGTGAACCTGCTCTCATCTGCAAAAAGCACAGGACGCCAGTGGCGGACCTGCCAATTCTGGTGTTTAATGGCAAATGCCAATAGAGCCCCACAGTACCGGGCAGTGAGCACAGGGCTCACTAGAGGACATTGGGCCCTCAGGCCACCCTCATGAAGTCTGTTTCTGATTGTTTGGTCAGAGACATTCACACCAGTGGAAGTCATTTTTTAGGGCTCTGGCAGTGCTCATCCTGTTCCTCCTTGCACAAAGGAACAGATACCGGTCCTGCTGTTGGGTTAAGGACCTTCTACGGCCATGCCCAGCTCTCCTAGAGTAACTGCCTGTCTGCTCTTGAGACTGTGCTGGGAGACACAGCAAATCTTCGGGCAATGGCACGTATTGATGTCACATCCTGGAGGAGTTGGACTGCCTTTGCAACCTCTATAGGGTGCAGGTATCGCCTCATGCTACCAGTAGCGACACTGACCCTAGCCAAATGCAAAACTAGTGAAAAAAGTCAGAAAAGACGAGTAGGGAAACAAATGGCCTCCACCTGTAAAACCATTCCTGTTTTGGAGGTCGTCTTACTGTTGTACATTTAGCACATTTAGCACACCTGTTAATTTCATTAACACCAAAGCAGCTGAAACTGATTAACAACCCCCTCTGCTACTTAACTGACTAGATCAACATCCCAGGAGTTTAATTGACTTGATGCTATACTCTGATTAACCATTTGCCGACCGCTCACGGCATATATACGTCGGCAGAATGGCTCGTACAGGCACAATCACGTACCTGTACGTGGCCCTTTAGCGGCACGCTCACGAACCCCCGGCCTTCCCCGTGAGTGGGACCGCGGGTCCCGCAGACTTGATCGCCGTGGGGATCCCTGCGATCGTCTCACGGAGGCTCGTAGCGGGGAGATGTGTGTGTAAACACAGCATCTCCCCGGTTCTCTACGGACACTGTCAGCGATCTCTGCTCTGTGTAATCAGAGCGGAGATCGGTGACGTGTCAGTCGTAGCCACGGCCCCCCTCCGTTAGTAACACGCCCCTAGGCACACTTAACCCCTTCACTGCCAGTGTAATTTTCACAGTAACCAGTGCATTTTTATTGCACTGATTGCTGTGAAAATGACAATGGTCCCAAAAATGTGTCAAAAGTGTCCGATGTGTCTGCCATAATGTCGCAGTCACGAAAAAAAACGCTGATCGCCGCCATTACTAGTAAAACATTTTTTTTTATAAAAATGCCTTAAAACTATACCCTATTTTGTAAACGCTATAATTTTTGCGCAAACCAATCAAACTCCGATTGCGATTTTTTATACCAAAAATATGTAGAAGAATACGTATCGGCCTAAACTGAGGAAAAAAAACGTTTTTCTATATATTTTTGGGGGATATTTATTATAGAAAAAAGTTAAAAATATGTCATTTTTTTCAAAATTTTCGCTCGATTTTTGATTATAGCGCAAAAAATAAAAACCGCAGAGGTGATCAAATACCACAAAAAGAAAGCTCTATTTGTGGGAAAAAAAGGACGCCAATTTTGTTTGGGAGCCACATCGCACGACCGCGCAATTGTCAGTTAAAGCGACGCAGTGCCAGTGCCTTGCGTACTGTCTCAGTCTGGACACCTGTTGAGGGACAGGGAGGACGTGGTACGGGAGTTTGTATCCTTCTATAAATCTCTGTACTCGCCTATAGATCCCTATGACACGGGTGACCTTGGGGTCACATTGGAGTCCCTGCGGTTGCCTGAGCTGCCAGAGGAATCTCGTAATTTTCTTTGATGCTGCGTTCGGGGAGGAGGAGGTGGTCTCCGCAGTTGGGTCGTTTCCTGGTGGCAGGGCTCCGGGTCCAGATGGTCTGCCAATTGATTGGTACCGTCGTTACTCAGAGATCCTGGTGCCTAGACTACTGCAATTGTATGCCGACTGTTTTCAGAAGGAGGGCCTCCCCCCCTCCTTTTATGAGGCTCATATTGTACTGTTGGCCAAGCCAGACAAGGACCCAATGCTATGTTCTTCTTATAGGCCCATTTCTTTACTGAATATGGACTTCAAAATACTTACTAAGATGTTGGCTACTAGACTTATGTCGGTCTTGCACCATGTTATTTCCCCTGACCAGACAGGTTTTATGCCCAAGAAAGCCACGGATATCAATCTGCGTAGGGTTTTCACCCACACGCAGTTGGGCCCCGACAGTTCCAGCGGCGGGATACTGGTCTTTTTAGATTTGGAGAAGGCCTTTGATTCCGTTGACTGGAATTACATGAGGGTGGTGCTGGAGATATTCGGTTTCGGGCCTCATTTCAGGAAGTGGATCGACATTCTATATCATTCCCCTACAGCGGCCATTAAGTTAAACAATGTGTTGTCGGAATTTTTTCCAGTGCGGAGGGGCACTCGCCAGGGTTGCCCTTTGTCCCCGGGGTCTTTTTTCCATCATGATTGAACCCGTGGCTGCGGCTTTGCGGGCCTCTGAGGAGGTACGGGGGATCATGGTGGGCAACTTGAACGAAAAGACGGCACTCTATGCGGATGACATGGTTCTTTTTGTGCGGGACTCCGGAAATTCCTTGTCGGCAGCACTGGATATCCTAAATTCTTTTGCACGTTTTTCGGGTCTGAAAGTCAACTGGGGAAAATCCCAAATTCTCTCACTCAGGACGCCATCCCCCAGGTGTGAGATTCCTGTTGATTGTCCTTTACAGCGGGTGGAGGTGCTCAAATTTCTGGGGTTAAACATTTCCAATTCTGTGTCCGATTTTATCGCCTTGAATGTCGATCCACTTTTGACTAAACTGAAATCCAGGCTACAGGCATGGCAAAACTTACCTTTGACGCTCATTGGTAGGGTGAATTTGGTGAAAATGAAATTTTTACCTTTGTGTTTGTATATATTTCGGAATTCCCCTGTCTGGATACCGAGATATGTTTTTAGAAAAATAGATAGTCTCATAACAACTTTCCTATGGCAGGGACGACGCCCCCAAATTAAATTCCGGGTGTTACAACTGCCGTGGAAACAAGGGGGACTGGCGGTCCCGGACTTCCACCGGTATTTCTTAGCCGGTCAGCTAGTATTTGTCCACAGGTGGTTTACTTTACCTGAGGACGACGCTGCTAATACGCTAGAGGCGGCTGTTGTGGGTTCTTATGAGGCACTGACGCATCTCCCGCTTCGGGGAATCAGGGCTCCGTATAGGCTCACAATATCCATGCGTGCCGCCTGTAGGGCATGGGTGGCAGTGAATAAGGTGGGTGGCGCCTCGGAGATTTCTCCTTTCACGCCACTTTGGAAGAATCCTCAGTTGGCTCACTTTAGTGAGTGCCCCGATCCAGTCACCTGGACTAAATATAGCATTAAGACTCTGAAGGACATAGTGGGGGGTGGGAAACTCTTACAGTTTGATGCCCTTAAAGCCAAGTTTAATCTGCCCAACACGCACTTGTTTCGTTTTCTTCAGCTCAGACATGCATTTAATGCCCAATTTGGAGACATTGGTATCACCATGCAAGCTGGTGATATGGAGTCTCTATTGAGAGAGGACACTTTAGACAAGGCCTTGTCTAAAATATATAAACAGCTGTTCAGTGAGGGAGGTGATCTCCTAGCAAAGTGTAGGGTGGGGTGAGGTATTCCCCCAGATGGACAGGGATGACTGGGATGATGTATGGGACATTAATTTTACTAGATTGGTCTCTGCTAGGGACCATCTCATTCAATTTAAATTCTTGCATCGCATTTATCTTACGCCGGCTAGACTGGCCAAAATATTCCCTACACAGTCTCCTTGTTGCTGGTGGTGCAGTTCCCTCACGGCTGATTTCATGCACGTCTTTTGGAATTGCTCATTCATCCAGGGGTTCTGGAGAGGGGTTGCCGACTGCATAGCTGAGGTGACCGCCATCCAGTTACAGCCTTCAATTGAGGTATGCCTCTAGGGACTGGTAGACAATCTAGCTCCAAGGAGAGCAACTCGTGCTCTGTGAACGATTCTCATATATTACGCCAGGAAACTGATAGTGTTATCATGGAAAAAGCCCAATCCGCCCGCGGTTTCAGCATGGAAGGGGGTGGTGAATAGAGCTGCACCGCTGTACAAAGCTACGTATGCTAGTAGGGGCGCACCTCAAAAGTTTGATAAAGTATGGGGCAGTTGGATGAATAGTGAACTTACAGTGGCGGATTGAGTGGTACCCATTATAAATGCACTTGCAGTAAGAGTTGAATATGATTGTGATTATGTGACATTTCCAAACAATATATAACTGTGACTGAGTTGAAGTGACTTTATATCTGTATTATTCCTGTTGCTGGGTGGGGGTCTGGAGGGGGGGAGAGGGAGCCAATGCTGAAGAATTGTAAATAGTTTGTGTTTGTGTATGGCCCACTGGGTCTGTTTGTTATGTCAAAAGATATAAATAAAACTTTTCAAAAAAAGCGACGCAGTGCCGAATCGCAAAAAGGGGCCTGGTCATAATGGCCCGTATTGGTCCGGGGGTTAAGTGGTTAAAAAGTGTTACTTGAATTTTTTTTGAGCCGTGTAGTTGTGAGGTCTAATTTTTTATTTATTTTTTCAGCTCTTTTCTGCATATTGGACGCTGCATCCCTATACTGTATATTACAAATTCCTGGCTGCTGCATTTTGTAAACTCTGCTGTAACTTACATAGTCTTGACTGATACATTTATTAGTGTCTAACAGTTTCTGGTTACTTATTAGTCCCCAACTTTTATAAATCCCTGTTTACATCAGGCTACCCCGATCTGCCACGTTTAGGTCCAGAAAAAACGGGAAAGGACGCAGTCCTTTTGATTTTTTTTCCGACCTGGATGAACTCAGAGATAGGTGGGTGCAAACAGACACAAATCCATTTACATCAGGCTGCCCACCGACCCACATGTCATAAAACGCAAGTTCATCGAGTTCAACTGAAAACATAAATTAGTTTAACCTTGCATCTTCAGTATCCTAAAACTTCAAAATTATCAAGGGGAAGGCAAAAAACCCTTCTAAAGTATGATCCACTATGGCCAAACAGAAGAAAAATTATTTTCTGATCCCCAAGGGCAATCCGATACTTCCTGAACCAGCAATCCACATAATAATAATATCCAGGTATAATGTTCTGCATTTAAAAATATATCCAAACACTCTAAGTTGACTAGAACTAGTAGGTGTGGAAGACTATTGTATATGCTCACAGCTTTTACTCTCTATATGGAGATAAAACCTCTTTCTTTTTTTTACTAGTAATGGCGGCGATCAGCGATTTTTATTGTGACTGCGACATTATGGCGGACACATCGGACACTTTTGACACCATTTTGGGACCATTGTCATTTTTACAGCGATCAGTGCTATAAAAATGCACTGGTTACTGTAAAAATGACACTGACAGTGAAGGGGTTAACACTAGGGGGGGGGCAAGGAAGGGGTTAAATGTGTGCCCTGGGAGTGATTACTACTGTGGGGGGAGGGGACTGAGTGGGGGAGGTGACCGATCTGTGTCCCTATGTACAAGGGACACAGCATCGGTCTCCTCTCTCCCTGACAGGACCTCTGTGTTTACACACAGAGATCCACATCCTTGTCTGTGTACCGGCCGATCGCGGGTGCCTGGCGGACATCGCGGCTGCCAGGCACGCACATCGGCATGTCAGTGACGCGCCGGGCGCGCGCCCCGCCGGCGGCGCTCGTGCGCCCCCCAGTGGCCGGAGGAGCCGAGGACGTCTATTGACGGCCTCCCGGATATCTAGAGCCACCTTGAGGCCGTCAATAGTCTATGGCCCGGGCTCCATGTAGTTAATCATTACATAAAACAGGATTTAGCTCAAAACCAAAAATTTTATATATTGCAGCTTACCAACCATTAGGTGTGGTGGCTGCATTAGTTTTATTTTCTTAGTCTTTTTTCCCCTCTGTTTTCACCTGGTGATCTGGCCAGTAACATATCTCCTATATTAGAATTCCCCCACTCTGGATGAATGAGCACAGGGGGCACCTTTGGACATTGTCAGCCTGGAGGGAGGGGAGTGTTAGATGTACTAGCAGATTTTAATACACCACCAAACTGAATCCACACTCCAGCTCACATCTTATAAAGCAGTTACAGCAGTTTTTTTTTCTTTTGGGATACAGAGTTTACATGAACAAAACCTGACCAATGTAAGCACCCCTGCCAGTGGTAAATGGTTTGTCTCATCTTTGTAACTGATACATTCTGCTGGAGTGTTCTTTTGAAAAACAGAAGACTTACTGGCTGGATCTCGATATGAAAATAGAAGAAAGCAAGCTTAAAAAAACAAAAACAAATGCAGCCATCACATCTAGTAAATGGTAAGCTTCAATATAATAAATGTTTGCTTTTGGGATTAATACCACTTTAACAGAACAGACAAAGCTTTCTTTTGGTGATTGTATTAATTTTATTATTTATGCAATCCATTCACAAAAGAAATGAAACACAACTAACAAAAAAATGCACCTTTTCTACATTAATCAGTGTGTTGAAAAGGATGATTTTTATTCTAGAAATAAAAATGACACTAAAAGTTTTTTTTTTTTTTTAAGTTTACATTTTAAAGCTGAACTCCAGCTTTAAGTGAAGTTGAAATAGTTTGTTGGACCAAACTGGTCCAAATAAACTACAACTTTCATGAACAGATACAGAGGCTGTGAGCGCTATATAAACTGCAGCTACATACGGTATACAGCACTGTTTTGGCAGCAGGAAAATAATTTTCCATCCCGCTCCCAGAAAAAGATAGAGTCTGCTTGAGCGCTGCTCAGCCATTAACAGGCTGAGGTGGAGAGGTGGGTGGATGACATCACAGTATCTGTCTCAGCCAATCTCAGGATTTTAATTCATTCATAGAATACAAAGCTCCCTGTAAATGGCAGAACAGTGCTCAGCCCGACTCGATTTTGCTCCGGGAGCGGGATGGAAAGTTCTCATCCCACTACTGGAACACATTGCTGTGTGCTTTATGCAGCGGAGACCACATACAATTTATTCAGCACTCACAGCCGCTGCAACTGTTAGCAAAGGAAATTGCTTGGTCCAGTTTGGTTGATTAGGGTAAACTAATGCGTAAACAAGGAGTTAAACAGGACCAAATTTAATAAAAAAATTATTTAAATGATACCGTACACAGACCGAGGCTCAATCATTCCTATGATCTGCAGGTGTATTAAACAATGTACCGTATATACTCGAGTATAAACCGAGGCACCTAGATTTACCACAAAAAAATGGGAAAACGTATTGACTCGAGTATAAGCCTAGGGTGTCCATCTGCATGCCTCACTTTGTCCATGAGCATGCCTCACTGTGCCCATGCCTCACTGTGCCCATGACTAGACTGACGTTTAACATGGGAGTCTATGGAAGGGGTGCCCGGCTTTGAAAAATCGGTGCTCCCCGGCCGTAGGTCCCCCAGACAAAAAACTTTGCACACTTATAGAGGAGAAATGGGGCTACATGTGTGCCAAGTTACGGGTCCAGGGGACCTACGACTGGCCAGTACCAGGTCCCCAAATTCACCAGAGAAATTACCGTTTAACATGGGAGTCTATGGAAGGGGTGCCCGACTTTAAAAAATTGGTGCTCCCCGGCCAACAAACTTTGCACACTTGTAGAGGAAAAGTGGGGATACATGTGTGCCAAATTTGGGGTCCAGGGGATCTATGGCCGGCCGGTACCGGGTCCCCAAAGTCCGGGAGATCAGGCGCAAAAAGGTGACTCAAGTATAAGCTGAGGGGGGCATTTTCAGCACAAAAAAATGTGCTGAAAAACTCGGCTTATACTCGAGTATATACGGTACATAATGTCCTCATAACTCATGGTATCCCAAGTAATGATGGAATTGCTCACACTTCATGGTTAAATATGGCCGTATATATGAATAGTCTTACACTTACCACAACTACAATCAATGTAGTGGTACATTGATAAAAGCTTTAGCATGGGTAAAATAAAAAAGTTAAAGCAGTATTAAATCCAAAAGCAAACATTTTATTGCAGCTTACCAATTCTTAAAGTGGTTGTAAACCCACTTTATAAACAAACACCTACAGGTAAGCCTAGATTAAGGCTTACCTGTAGGTGCATGAAATATCTCCTTAACCTACACGGTTAAGGAGATATTTGTATGTAAATGCGGCGACGCTGACGTCACCCCATTCACAAATTCAGCTAGGTCGCAACATTCGACGACGTAGCCGAATTTGACAGCTCACGCGCGCATGCGCGGAGTCACGTCTTCTCCGCTCCGGCCAATCACAGCGCCGGAGCGGCGCTGTGATTGGCTGCAGCGGCGATACCCGGAAGTAACATTCCGGCTATCGCCGCAGCGATGGATGCGGCTAGAGGAGGGACACGGACGACTTCGGGGGCCCCGATCGAAGGTAAGTGGTACATAATGAGCTAGTATGCTAGTCATACTAGCTCATTATAGTTTTGTCTTGCAGGTTAGTCAAAAAAAAAAAAAAAAGATAAAAGGGTTTACAACCACTTTAAATGTGATAGCTGCATTAGTTTTCTTTTTTTAGGCTTTCTTGTATTTTCATCTGGTGACCCAGCCAGTGAGTCTGCTGTTTTTCAAAAGAACAAGCTCTCCTGCAAATTTATAAGTTTACTGGGATGACACAAACCATTTAATCACTGACAGGGGTGCTTACAGTGGACAACTTTTATTTATTCATATGAAACCTTTATCCTAAAAGGGAAAAAACAGTTTGCTGTAACTGCTTATAAAGTATTAGCTATACTGTAGTTTGGCTTCAAGCTGTATTTAAATCTGCTAGTATCTCTACCCTCTTCCCCAGACTGGCAACGCTGCTGTGCTCCCTCATCCAGAGTGTAGGCACTCTAATACAGGAGGTGTGCTACTGGCCAGACCACCAGGTGAAAACAGAGAGAAAAAGCCTAAAGAAAGAAAACATATGAAGCCATCACATCTAATGATGGGTAAACTGCAATATATAACATTCCCTATAGTGCCAGCCGCTGTTATGGCAGACTGTTAGAACCTCAATGCACAAGAAATTAGAAGGGTTAATGTTACATACTTGCTTCTCCACTTGTCTGAACAGAAGCCTAAAGCTGTCATCATCTTTCATCCGCTGAGGCAGCTCATTTTCACCTTGACGTTTGGCTTGCTCTAACTGTTCTTTCAGCTCTCTTAGTACAGCAATTTCTTCAATAAGCTGATTATGCCACGTCCTTGAAGCCTGCAGATCTAATTCCAGGTCCAGAGATGTACGAATTACACGTTCTCTACCAGAGAGCTTCAAGGATGGCTGAAACAATAAAGATCATTTTAAATATCCCCTCAACATCTACAACACCTTCATTTGTTAATTCAAAGCTATATCAACCTATGTCAAGAGGCAAAGTCTAATAGTTCCATAGCGCATAGAAATGGAAGTTATCCATTTCCCTGGGGACAGGATTCCCATTAAAGATGAAATGGACAGTAAAGAACAGGAAAAGCAAATTACTAACAGGGGAAAAAAGGCACATAATTCCAGTGGTAATATTGCATTAATTACTCTGTCAATTTGCTGGCCACCATATGTACTGTAAAGGAACGCATGATATAAGCAAAAGCCTCCTAAAGAAGGTAAAGGCTTTCACTTGGTCTGACTTGGAAAAATTATTTTAAAGCAATGCCAGCAAAATAAAGCATTACAAAATAATAAATGGGCAAAGAGTGAGACAAAGAATTGGTAGAATATAGAAAAGAATCTAACGCTCTGTTTGGTAAATGTTACCCTGGGATACATTACAGGCTTTAAGATATATATGTGTAGCGGGTACTTACTTTCCCGGGATAATTTTTGAATTTTTCAGCGACACTGGTGGTGTGTTCCCGGCGGCCCACTGGGTGGCGCTGTCACCATGGGCTGACGGACGGATACCGCTGTGTGCTGAGCCTCCTTTTTGTCCTCTCTCGGCAGCGGTATGGTGGGGCGGGGAACCCGCCGTGCTTGCTGGGAGGGGGTATAAAGGGGCCGGCCATCTTGGTCACGGGTCGGAGTCCGAGGCACCTTCAGCATGCGGACGGTGGTTCGTGTCCGTCCTCTAGGCGGCCTAGGCCTAGAGGACCACCGGAGATCGTGTTCCACCTCAGGCACCTTTAGTCCTGGGGTGAGGTACTTGGATGGAGGTCCGGAGCTCGGTGTCCAACACTGAGTTCCGCGAGGGAAGGATCCTAAGGCATTCTGGGGATGGATGCCTGAATCAAAGGTGGGCGTAATGGACCGGGAAGAGCTCCTCATCTGAAGACCCGGTGCAGCATACTGCCGGTGACGGGTGAGTCTCTTGTCGGAGACCGTCCGGAAGGAGAATTTCCCTCGTGCGGAGACCATAGCCCACTCTCAGGGAGGAGAGTGGAGGATCGAATTTGTGTCTGGGCCTATTCACACCCACACCTCCTTTTCCGTTCTATAGCCAAGGGAGTCCATGTTATGTTCTACAATAAAAGTGTGTTGGACGTTAATGGTGTGGGGCTCAATTTCTGGCAGACGAGGTTCACGGAGACTCTTGGAGGGAGGATCCAGATGCACAGCACAGACCCGAAGGTAAAAACAACAGAGACATTGCTGATACCACATCACACCTGTGGTAGAAGCCTGGCGTAGCTCACCATCTCCCTCCCCTATCATACCCCTAGACCAGAGACAGTGCGAGTTGGACTTTAATAGAGGGGACTGGGAGAGGGGTCCGCTACACGTGGGGGCTCGTCCGGGATTGTGTTGTGCATCACTGTATGGAACGTGTCTGCTGGAAGAGTTAAACGAATAGGCCAAAGTGCAGCCCTGAAGTCGTGGACATGACCCCAAGAAGGGAAAGGCCCGCGCAGGAAGAGCGGTGAACGGGGGGAGCTCAGCCGTGTGAAGCAGTACACGTGGGGGCTTCTAATTGCACTGCGCCACCAGACACAACCCCCGCCGCTTGGTTCGTGGGCGTGGCTCAACCAAGGAAAGTGAAGAAAGCCCGCGAACTGGAGCAAAGGGGAGGAGTCCAATACATGTGAAGGGACTACACGTGGGACATTGGCGCGAAAACTCTGCAGTGTGCGATGGATCAGCAACAGGTCGCCATGTTTGGACATACCTCGTGGATTCCGGTTCATCCTTCCACCACGACATTGACTGCTGCTGCTCCGATAACGGATACGGGGATCTGACTGAAGCCAAGGGGTCGATTCGCCCTATACTCGTGTATGGACGTTGAGGCCCTGGGTATGATTTGTCCCGGGTGTTCGGGACTGGTGTGCCTATTGAAGCCGTTCGGACGCTGTGAGGCCTGTGGGGAGTTCACGTTTGAGGTGGATCCGGCAGTTGAGAGGCCGAGAACCATCTACCCAGGCCGGGCTTCCGGTACCACCACTCAGAGAGGAGAAATCACTGCTGTGAGAGTCACCCCTGCGCACACTGCAGCGACCGCGGAGGATGTCGTTAAAACTCTACGGGAGAAATCCGAGGATACTGACTCGGTCGCCACTGTCTCGCAGCGTCCGCCACCGAAGAAAAGAACCAGCGTGGTAGCCCCGACCAGCGGTGGTGGTGGACCGTCTCGCACGCTTACGACAGGCCCGGATGGATCTGTTGACGAGGGTTCCGGACGTCCCGCTTCAAGGAAAGGCCGAGGTAAGCCAGGCGAAGAGACTTGGTGTGTGGGAGGAGGTGTCGGGAAGGCATGGCCTAGCAAGTCCGCGGAGTGTGGAGGCTCCGGTTCCACAAAGGGCTACATACCCGCGGAGGAGTGTGACACCTCCGACCTGGAATCGCTCTCGGATCTGGGAGATGATGCCATCATAGATGATCTGTTTGCCAAGAAAGGCTGGAACAAGGTACCACTTGCTTCATTCCGCAGACCTCGGAATTCACCCATGTCAACAGGGGAAAGTACACCCCGGGTGGAGGCGTCAGTGCCTGAAGAAGGGTCCCGTCCCCAGCTTGTCCCTGGATCCCCGGCGCAACCTGCATCTGATGCTGGGGTACAGAGACTGTTGCTGCGGGCACCGATGCCCAGATTGGAGGTGGTTAGGGCGCCTCGTCATCCAGAATCAATAGTTTTGCCTGGTGAAGGAGACAGAGCTACCATGCCTCCTTTAGCGAGACTACAACGCTTATTTGGCCAAAAGGTTGCAGAGGAGTACGGATGGGAGTATCCCTACTTATCGAAGGACTTGCTTTATGAGGTGGAGGTGTACAGGGAGCGCTGGTACAATGACTTTGTGTGGACCCATATTAAGGTTCCGCACACCCGCAGGTACCTGGCATGCTCTTCCACTGCTTCACAACGTTTCAAAGATTGCAAGGCCGAATGGATGTTAGGACGACACATCCATGCAGATAAAGTGTTGATCCAACGCAAAGAAGGCGAAGATGTGGAGTATCATCTGGAGACCGTGGATCAGCACTTGAAGCCACTGATTCTGCCGCATCCCCGCTTTTACTTATAGGAGAGAAAGACTCCGTTCTTATCATGTTGTTGAACTTTTTGGGGCAGTTGTTTTGTGTGTGCCCAAAGGAATGAGGAACTATTCCTGTTGTTTTTTTTTATCTTCCTGCAAAGAGGTCACAGACTCTGGGGTAGATAGGGCCAAAGAAGAAGAAGCTCCACGAGTGCAGTACCGCGAGGCTGTCACCAGGTAGCAGTCTTGCGCAACGTTTTTTTTTTACACTTTTCACGCACTCACTCTTTGGAGAAAAGGAATTTCTTTTCGGAGAAGATTCTTTCCTTCACTACACGAATACATGTGTCAGGGTTTGTGTGTTGTTTTTTTCCCCTCTGCAGGAGAGCATCCCGGCAAGATTATGGAACCTGGGGGTTGGTTCTTAGTCAGGATGGGAGGGAAAAGTATAATGTTGAATGTGTTGTTCTTCACTCTTCTTTTGTTACAGGGGCTCAGACACAACTTCTTTGTTAGGATAGTTTTCCTAAAAAAATTTGTTTTTCAATTTGTTAGTTGGTTTCTGGACTGGATTATGTCAGCCGGAGAGGGCATGATTCACTCCAGACACTGGGGACCAGTGTCAAATGACAGGGGGGAGAATGTAGCGGGTACTTACTTTCCTGGGATAATTTTTGAATTTTTCAGTGACACCGGTGGTGTGTTCCCGACGGCCCACTGGGTGGCGCTGTCACCATGGGCTGACGGACGGATACCGCTGTGTGCCGAGTCTCCTTTTTGTCCTCTCTCGGCAGCGGTATGGTGGGGCGGGGAACCCGCCGTGCTTGCTGGGAGGGGGTATAAAGGGGCCGGCCATCTTGGTCACGGGGTCGGAGTCCGAGGCACCTTCAGCCTGCAGACGGTGGTTCGTGTCCGTCCTCTAGGCGGCCTAGGCCTAGAGGACCACCAGAGATCGTGTTCCACCTCAGGCACCTTTAGTCCTGGGGTGAGGTACTTGGATGGAGGTCCGGAGCTCGGTGCCCAACACTGAGTTCCGCGAGGGAAGGATCCTAAGGCACTCCGGGGATGGATGCCTGAATCCAAGGTGGGCGTAATGGACCGGGAAGAGCTCCTCATCTGAAGACCCGGTGCAGCATACTGCCGGTGACGGGTGAGTCTCTTGTCGGAGACCGTCCGGAAGGAGAATTTCCCTCGAGCGGAGACCATAGCCCACTCTCAGGGAGGAGAGTGGAGGATCGAATTTGTGTCTAGGCCTATTCGCACCCACACCTCCTTTTCCGTTCTATAGCCAAGGGAGTCCATGTTATGTTCTACAATAAAAGTGTGTTGGACGTTAATGGTGTGGGGCTCCATTTCTGGCAGACGGAGGTTCACGGAGACTCTTGGAGGGAGGATCCAGATGCACAGCACAGACCCGAAGGTAAAAACAACAGAGACATTGCTGATACCACATCACACCTGTGGTAGAAGCCTGGCGTAGCTCACCCTCTCCCTCCCCTATCATACCCCTAGACCAGAGACAGTGCGAGTTGGACTTTAATAGAGGGGACTGGGAGAGGGGTCCGCTACATATGCATGTTGTCACCTCAGAGTATTTACGCCAGAAATTTTTGTCTTTTGAATAAATGGTTAAAACCCTGGTCAAGTTTTTTCTGTTGCCATCTGTATCCCCTTGGGGACTTTCATTTTCTGTCAACAGAAGAGGTGTCTCCATTGACACATTTTACTCTATTACTGTTCCAATGGCATCTACAAAATATTGGTTTCCCATCACCTTCTGCCCGGTCACAAAAGTCACCAGGACAAAACAGAAAGGGCAAATATCCCCAGCGGGAGCACAGACAGCTATTAAACCTGACAGAGGTTTTAAAAGAAAAAAACAAACACACTCGCCTAGATGGCTGCAGCTGTCCCCTTTCACACATTGCTCAGCAGAGATCACTCCATTGATCCCCAATGAGCCGGCGGATGACAGGTCCGTCTCTGCTCACTGTGCTGAGACGGACCTGTCAGAGCCCTGCTCTCCTCCTCTATGGGGGATCGGATGAAAACGGACCGCCTGTCTGATCATCCAATCCAATCCGTTAGACGGATGGAAAATAGGGATTCCATCCATCTGAATTTAGCAGAGCGGGTGTCAGCAGACATGTCGGCCGCTGACATCCGTCGCTCCATAGAACTGCATGGAGCATCCGTTCAGGTCCGCCTAAAAAACTGACAGGCGGACCTAAATGGTCCACATTTGTGAAAGGGGCCTTAGACCGAGAACTGAGCAAACAAACACAGCTTACCGCTTAGCTCTTGGTCTTCAGCCTGCAGAGAGAGCCGGCAGTCACCTACTCTCTGCTCCGCCCCTTCAGTGCTCACTGAAACGCTGGGCGGTGCAGGGGGCCGGGAGCGACTGGCTAAGGCTCTTAGTGGCTCAGAGAGGCTGAGTCAACTGCTGGTCCAGGCTTCCGGGCAGATCCCCACCATATGATCGTGATCTTTTCAGAGCCTGGACCAGGTTCTGTGACATTAGCCGCAAGCTGGCTATAGCCCACTGTCTGCTGGAAATGGGTCACAGGAGTGCAGAACAAACTGAACTTCTGTGGTCCATAGAGGAAGAATAGCCCAAAAACCTTTGGCTATACTTCTCCTTTAACAACTCTATGGTCTATCCACAATGTAAAAAAATGTCTCTGAGCCATCCGGAACACTTCTCCTGACTGGCTGAGACACAGCAGCAGAACCATTGGCTCCCATGGCTGTCAATCAAAGTCAGTCATCCAATCAGGGGAGAGAGGGGCATGGCTCCTTGTCTGAATGAACACACTGAGCTGTGACATGGCTCGTGAGCCCCCATAGGAAGCTGCTGACTTAGGGGGCACTTGATAGGTGGGAGGGGCCAGGAGAAGCAAAGAGGGACCCGAGAAGAGGAGGATCCAGGCTGCTCTGTGCAAAACCAACTGCACAGGGAAGGTAAGTATAACATGTTTATTGTTTTTTCTTTTTGCAAAACGAGACTTTACAATCACTTTAATGAAATTATAAACTTGTTACATGATAATGTAGATTCATAAACAGTTTTCAGTCATTTTAAATCTGCATTTTTATTAAAATAACAAACGATGATCTTGCCATCAAGGCCCTTTGTTCAGGCTCTTCCTGTTAAAGGGTGACAGTACTCCGTCTCTGTCCCCAGTTGTGCTCCTGCTTTGTCATCCTGTCACATAGGCTTTCAATGGGGAATACAAGTGAGTGTTTTCAACACACATTAAATGGACATTGTCCACTGCTATATCATCATGAAACCCACCCTGAGAAATGCCAGGTGTGCATGCATGTAGACAGGAAGTGGCTGCCAAAAGGCTATAGAATATCAGCACTGAAATTGCAACAAAGGACATTGCCCATTCAGTCAGCCAGCGGGTGAAGCTCTAGTTTGTAACATAATTGTATACTTTCTTACAGAACTGCTCTGCTGTATCTTAACCCATAGTAATCTGGGTATCCTTGGTCATGTATTAAATATTTATTTGTAGAGCTAAAACAAGTAAAAAAAAAAAAAAGGCACATCATGTTAATCAACATATTGCAAAGTCATTGATCACAAGTCTGCCAATCTTTAATGAAGGTCTCTCTGCAGCTCAATACGATATCGGGCACCACAAAGACACCACCAAATTTGCTTAGGGTACTTAGCTGGTCCATGTGTAAATCACTTTGAATAGCCACTATAATTACCGATTTGGTTTACCACTGATTGCTTTGCTTTGGCATTGTATTCTATCTCCACCTCTGGTTTCTATCTGGTGGACATGTCTGGCTGACCAGCAGGAGTAGCATTAGTTTATAAACAGACTTTACCTGGCCATACATGAATTTCAGCTGATTCCTGAAAAATTGGAGACACCCATGGACATGCTGTTACTCACTAAAATATACTTCTATACGTCTTTATAGGATCTTTACCCAAAAATAGATATTTCTATTAGAGGCTCCCAGTGGCAAATTTTACACCTTTTTCCAGATTTTCACAGATTTGAGGTTTTTAATAGGGATTTCCTTTAAAAAAAATCATATTGAAATCTCCTTTTTAGAGATATTCTTTAAAACATCATATTAATTTGAGATATTAACTGCTTGCCGACCAGCGCACGATGATATACGTTGGCAGAATGGCATGGACCGGCATATGGGTGTACAGGTACGTCCCCTGTAAGAAGTGGCATTGTGGGTGCACGCGCACCCGTATCGAGCTTCGTGAGTTTGACCACGGGTCCCGCAGATTCGATGTCCACCGGGAGTCCCGCGATCGTCTCACTGAGTGGAAAAAACGGGGAAATGCTAAATGTAAACAAGCATTTCCCCATTCTTCCTAGTGACAGGACACTGATCACAGCTCCCTGTGATCTGGAGCGGTGATCAGTGTCGTGCCACACATAGCCCATCCCCCTACAGTTAGAACACATCCCTAGGACACACTTAACCCCTTCAGCGCCCCTACTGGTTAACCCCTTCACTGCCAGTGTCATTTACACAGTAATCAATGCATTTTTATAGCACTGATTGCTGTATAAATGACAATGGTCCCAAAATGGCTTCAAAAGTGTCCGATGTGTCTGCCATAATGTCGCAGTCACGATAAAAATCGCTGATCGCCGCCATTACTAGTAAAAAAAAAATAATTAAAATGCCATAAAACTATCCCCTATTTTGTAGACGCTATAACTTTTGCGCAAACCAATCAATGAACGCTTATTGCGATGTTTTTTACCAAAAATATGTAGAAGAATACACATCGGCCTAAACTGAGGAAAAAAAAATATATATATATATATATATTTTTTTAATAGTTTTTGTGGATATTAATTATTGCAAAAAGTAAACAATATTGCTTTTTTTTCAAAATTTACGCTTTTTTTTTGTTTATAGCGCAAAAAATAAAAACCAGAGGTGATCAAATATCACCAAAAGAAAGCTCTATTTGTGGGAAAAAAAGGACGACAATTTTGTTTGGGAGCCACATCGCACGACCGCGCAATTTTCAGTTAAAGCGACGCAGTTCCGATACGCAAAAAGTGCTCTGGTCTTTGGCAAGACAAATGGTCCGGGGCTGAAGTGGTTAAGGCATTTTCTTGGAAAAAGTTAGAGAAGCAGCTGAACAGTGACTACATCTAATCTGCTGCAGGCACTGTTCGGGTATACATACAGGTGTAGCCGCTTTGGCTGTCTGAATACAACAGGCAGTAGTACAGATTCCTCCATCCAATCCAGTATTAATGGAGGAATTAAGTGTATGGCCAGCCTTAGACACTGTTGTCACAATGGTACATTTTGCATTCAGAGTTGTGAAACTGCTCAAAACTTGAAAAAGATTGGTGTGAATATGATGGATACTGAGTGGCGCAGTGTGAATTAATTTTTCTGGACTGTGTTGACTAAGAGGCGGTAGATTGTGCCTTCGCCACATGTTGCTGCTTTATACAAATGGCATTAGACTTTGTTCTTTGTCAAAGAAGCGCATTAGTTATAAGAAAGCACATACCCTTTTAACTCTCACACTGCGTCTTTCCATTGCATTCCTCACAAAAGGTGGCTTCTTGGAAAGAGTTGAGCTATCACTGTCACTTCGATTCAGCTAAAGGAAACAATGCAACAAGGAAGGAATAAAGAATAAAGTCAAAAAAATTTACCATGAGAAATTTAAAGCTATAATCACCATGGACATGCCGTTGCCCACTAAATTATACTCCTATACGTCTTCACCCAAAATAGAGATTTCAGTTAGGGACTCCCAATGGTACATTTCCCACCTTTTCTCCAAGTTCTGTTTTCACCCATTTGAGGTTTTTAATATCGCTTTTTTAGGGAGACTCTTTAAAACAATATATTGAATTGACATATTAAGGTCTAGTTTCTTGAAAAGCAGACATAAGGACCATCATACTATACTGCTCAACGGTAGAAGGTTGTTGGTACTGTAGGTCAAGGTGGGCTTGAGATCAAAAGTCAAATAATTTATGCAAGGGCTGGTGTTGATGGCTGCTTTAGAGGCCCTCTGAGATATGTCTGCATCAGACTTCCCTTGTCAGTTCTCTCAAGTAAGACACAGTCCTACTGACATGCTTTGTACTGCACTCAGCAAAACAAAAAAAGACACAGAGGGACTGCTACTCCTAGGTTTCAATGAAAACTAAGAGCAATGGCTGGAATAGGCATTTTGGCTGCACTGAACTTTACAATCATTTAGAGCAGCGGGTCTCCAAACTGTGGCCCTTTGCTTGCCTTTATCCGGCCCTTGGGGCACTTTTCCATCCATTGACACCAACAGTGGGGCATAATTCCTGTCTCTGACACCAACTATGGGGCACTATTCCTCCCAATGACACCATCAAAAGGGCACAATTCTTCCCACTGACACCAACGTTGGGGCACAATCCCTTCCATTATAAAAAAGAAGATATTTATATAAATGTTTTGCCTTGCTTTTCTTATTCAAACTGAATGGGTTGTTGTACAAGGTGAGGGTTCATTCACATATGCTTTAACCATCTAACTTCTTACTCGACAAATGTATTCATTTTGAGGCCCAGGAGAAAAGGTTTTGGAGCGGATTATGTTACTGCCTCTGATAAATTGTGCTTGCACAGTATTTGATGCTTTTTTTTCTTTTGGCCGCACAACAGTGGTTGACTGAAGAATCCCTTCAGTATTTGTCTCCTTGTCCACCTACGAGAGAAAAGGATTGCAAGAATTAAGTACATTACACAGCAACAGAGGTGGAACCACTAGATATATTTTGGACCTATATAACATAATTGGACTACAGAAAAGCCATTCAAGACTGATAATGTATGAACAAAGAATCTCTCCCACCATGTCCCTGATCTCAATGGAACGCTAGCCAAACCTTCACTTGTTAGTCTTTAAACTATTTTTAATGAAAGTTCATCTGGTTTCCATTTTTTTTAATAATAACTGCACTTCAGGTTGTGTACAATGAGTGATGCTGCACTGTTGTTGAGCTCAAGTGTAACCAATGTGCCACAAAATAATGCAAATAATAATGATAGAAGCAATAATAAGGGTGTTCACAAGGTCTCACTGAACGTAGGAACGAGCTCGGTGCTCGTTGATGATATACTGTGTTCCACCTTGGTCTAGGTGAGTGTTTTAGTGTTAGTATTTATTCAATAAATAATTTTATTACATACTACACTATCTGGGAATTCCCCTTCTCTCTGCATCTCCCTCCCCCTCTCTGGCGAGAGTGAGAGTACATTATAGAGGAATCGCCATCCACCACCCAGCATTGATTCTTGTGACGAGAGGACCCCTAAAGGAAATTGAGATCTATATAAAACATCAGTCATCTATGTAAGGACCCCCAGAAGATATTGGAATCATTAACTTCCACATGCTGTTAACTTACAACAGTAAGGTGAGAGGCCACGTCACACAGAGGTGTCATTGCATGGAATGAAGAGACTACCATTTATATTTTTCAGTCTGCACAGCTAGGACTGTAGCACTATACTTCCTTGTTTAACACCTAATCCTAAGAAGATTTATCTAGAGACTTTATTACTCGTCACATTTCCACTTCACCATTCAGTGTCATGTCGATCATTTTATGAGCACCGATTGATTAATCACCCACTTTTGTTTTACATGTCATTTGGTTTGTTGTGAGTATCATTCATTATTCACCTTATTGTGAGAAATTTGTTAAAGATTTTTTATTTGCACGTTTGGTTCACACTGCCACCTTGTGCATATCCTTATTATTGCTTCCATCATTATTATTTGCATTTTGTGAAACATTGGTTAAATTAAGCTCAACAAAAGCGCAGCATCACTCATTATACACATACACTTACTTACTGGTCACGGATTCACCTATAGGTGTTTGCAGCAGTTGTTGTATACATAGGTTTTTTTCACTTCCAGTGATAGCGCGGGAGTATTTCTTTACTAGTTTTGCTCTTCAGATTGACCCCTTTAGCACCTGGCCACTGTGTTTATTTTTTATTTTATATTGTATTTTTTTATTTCAATTTTCGCTGCCATTTAAATACAGAATAAAATGCTTTGTAAAATACTTTAACCCCTTCGCGCCTAAGGGTAAAACAAATCTAAATGCCTAAGCCCAATTTTGCATTTTTGACATGTGTCAGTAAAACCGTACACATCACAACTACTTTGTTTATGCAGGTGGATTATACAAATAAGGACACATTAGGCTTTCATTTGGTGGTAAATGTAATGGATATCTCCCGATTTTTGTTTTATTATCAAAGCAAAACTGGCCCAAAATTGTAAAAAAAATAAAAAATCTTTTTTTTGTAAATTGAACTAAACATTTCATACTACTACCTTAACCTACCACCAAAAAACAACCCAAAATAAATTCTCTTGCTCTTGACGATTGCAGCGATACCACATATGTGTATGTTAGTTGTTGTTTGTACCCATAGTACAGCCCAGAAACAATAGTGTGCATTTTGCTTTTTTTCAAAATCCTACAGTGCCTTGAAAGAGTATTCACACCCCCTTGAAATTTTAAACATTTTGTCATGTTACAACAAAAAACAAGATTGTGATTTTATGTGATAGACTAACACAAAGTGACACATAATTGTGAAGTGGAAGGAAAATGATAAATGGTTTTCAAAAATGTTTACACATAAATATGTGAAAAGTGTGGCGTGCATTTGTATTCAGCCCCTCTGAAGCCTCGTACACACGGCCGAAAATCTCAAGAAAAAATAGGATTTTTTGTACTCACCGTAAAATCCTTTTCTCTGACATCCATGGACTGACACACGGTGTCTCTTTACACTTTACACGTGGGTTATGTCCCTGCTTGCAGGAGAAGACCTAGGCAGAATGTGAAATGTTATACATACATTCTAAAAGCCAGAGCTGAACAGCCCCACCCAGGGGGCGGTCCCTCCGGACATAACCCTCCCACTACAGTCAGCAGACTTCAGTTCGTAACAAAGCAGTACAAACTTAAAAGGAAGGGTGGGTGCTGTGTCAGTCCATGGATGTCAGAGAAAAGGATTTTACGGTGAGTACAAAAAATCCTATTTTCTCTTACCATCCATGGACTGACACGGTGTCTCTTTACACTTTACACGTGGGATGTCCCAAAGCAGTGTCAAGAGGGATGGGAGCAGTATAAATGGAAAAACCAAAACTTCACTCCAATAAGGCAGAGCTCCTCAACGGAGGAGTCGCAACTTTAAACAGCGGCCTGCAGCACCCTGCGGCCGAAGGAAGCATCCGAAGATGCAGCCACATTAACCTTATAAAACTTAAAAGGCATGAACAGACGACCAGGTCGCCGCCTTGCACACTTGTGCAACCGACGCTTGATGTCGGGAAACCCAGGAAGCACCAATTGCCCTGGTGGAATGCGCCGTAACCGGAAAGGGAGGCACCCGCCCTTTGAGAGCATAGGCTTGAATGACGGTTTGTCTGATTCCCCTAAAAATGATGGCAGACGAAACCGCTTGGCCCTGTTATGGACCAGAGACAGTCACAAACAGTGAGTCGGACTTCCGAATAGAAGCAGTAGCAGACAGGTACACCCGTAAGGCTCGTACCACCTCCAATATGTGCAGCGCAAACTCTCTGGGATGCGATGGGTGAGGACACAAGGAAGGGAGGGCAATGTCCTCATGTAGGTGAAGGGTCGACACCACCTTTGGCAAAAAAGGAAGGTCGCGGATGCAACACCGCCTTATCCTTATGGATGACTAAATATGGCGACTTGCAGGACAAAGCCGCCAACTCAGACACTCGTCAAACAGAAGTGATTGCCACTAAAAAGGCCACCTTCTGAGACAAGACAAGAGGGGAATATCCCGGATATTCCCAAAAGGAGGTTCCTGGAGGACCGAGAGCACCAAATTCAGATCCCATGGTGGGAGAGGAGGCTTGACAGGAGGGAGCACATGGCAAACCCCCAACACAAGGTGCTAACCAAGAAAATGACCCGCTAGAGGTCGCTGAAAGAAGACGGCCAAGGCCGAAATCTGATCCTTGATGGTACTCAAAGCAAGCTTTTGGGTCACTCCACACTGCAGAGGACGCAGGATTCTGGGGACGGAATACGTCCGAGGACGCCAGTCCAGCGCTTCGCACATGGCGATATAAGCTTTCCAGGCACGGTGATAGATCTGCCTGGAGGAAGACTTCCGTGTCCTTAACATGGTCAAAATGACCGAGTCCGAGAGACCTCGGTCCTTCAACACCTGGCTTTTAACAGCCCTGCCATTAAAGCCAGAGACTGTAAGCCGGATGAAACATAGGACCTTGAGACTGAAGGTCCTCCCTCATCGGTAACCGCCAGGGAACGTCCGCGACGAGACGTACCAGATCAGCGTACCAGTGATGCTGAGGCCAATCCGGAACAATTAGGAGCGCCGGAGTTTATATCAGGCGATAAGGACCCTATGGGGCCACCAACGCATCCGAGGCATCGCCCAAGGATCCCTGGATCTGGCCACAACCACGACCCTTGCGATTGAGTCGAGAGGCCATCAGGTCCACATCCGGCGTGCCCCACCGTCGGTAAAGGAGTTGAAATATGCAAGGACCACTCTTCTTGGTCCGGTGTCTGGCGATTGGCGACTCAGATAGTCCGCCTGCCCATTGTCTATGCCCAGAATGTAAAATGGCCAACAGAGCCGGCACGTTTCTTCCGGCCCACTTCAGGATACGGACTACCTCGGAAGCCGCAGCTGAGCTCCGAGTTCCCCCTTGATGGTTTACATACGCCACCGCCGTGGCGGTGTCCGACTGGCTCCTGATGGAGCGACCCCGTACTCTCTCCGACCTGAGGAGAGACACAGTCTGATGGCCCTTATTTCCAGAACAGTGATTGGTAAACGGGCTCGTCCGGAGTCCAAGGCCTGAGCCGACAGGACTCCCCAGACTCCACCCTAGCCCGTCAGGCTGGTGTCCGTTGTGAGTACCGTCCATTGGATGGGAGGAGAACGACTTTCCGGACCGAAGAGCCGAGGATCTCAACCACCATGTCAGGGGCGCCCTGACCAGGTGAATCACCTGGATCTGAAGATCCAAGGACAACGGGGATTTGTCCCAGGTGGACAAGATCTCCTTCTGCAATGCCCTGGTGTGTGATTGGGCATACGGAACGGCCGCGAAGGAGGCCACCACGAGTCTCGGGACTCTCATGCAAAAAACGGATTGACAACCATTTTTGGGAGGTCAGCACCCGCACCGCAGACTGAAGTGTCAGCAACTTTTCCAGAGGTAGGATACCTTTGCCTCCAAGGAGTCCAGAATCAGAACTAGATACTCCAGACATTGAGTCGGGACCAGGACTGACTCCTGAATGTTCAGGAACCACCCGAGTCCCTGAGGGTCTAATTGACGATAGTCACCTTTCCTCTAAGTCTGATCCACTTTCTGCTCTTAGCAGAAGATCGTCCAGATAGCCCAGGACAGCAATACCTCGCTGTAACAGAAGGCTAGAACCGGAGCAAGCACCTTGGTGAACACCCTTGGTGCCGAGGCTAGGCCGAAAGGAAGAGCCACAATCGATAGTGGACTTCGCTGATCGCAAAGCGCAGAAACTTCTGGTGACTTGTGCAGATCGGAACATGCAAGTAGGCGTCCTTGAAGTCCAAGGACGCCAGAAGAAAATCCCTTTGGTGGAGTGTAGCGATCACCGTGCGAATGGATTCCATGCGGAATTTCTGCACCTTCTCGAAGGCATTCAGGGCCTTGAGGTCCAGGATAGGTCGAACCACGTCCTATTTTTGGGACGACAAACAGATTCGAGTAGAATCCCTGAAAACTCTCCTGTGACGGAACCGGCACAATCACTTCGGACCTGATCAAATCCTGTACAGCCCCTAAGAGGGCTGCCCGACAGGTAGGAAGGAGAGGAAGATTTGAGGGAAAGAATCTGTCTGGGGGCCAGGATCGGAGTACTATCCTGTATCCTGAGGTGACCACCTCGCACACCCACCAGTCGGAGATTCGGGAGGACCACCGATTCGTGACCTGCGAAGTCGTCCCCCCACCCCAGAGTCGGGCGGAGGCAAGACTTCACGCGGAGGCGGGCTTGGGAGCCACTTGTTCGGCTTACGCACCCAGGAGGCACTTGTGCCCACCAGCCGCACTGCCGTCAGTCTGAGAGGGCCTACCCGTTGACTCTGACTGACGAAAAAAAACAGTTTTGCTGGAAAGGAAGGCCCCTGTTTGCGGCGGGCCTCCTCACCCTTGCTAGTCTAAGGAAGAAGAGTGCTTTTACCTCCCATGACATCCATGACGATGTCATCCAGAGCAGCACCGAAAGGTCTACCACCTTTAAATGGTAGATCCGTCAGGAGCTTCCTAAGGCTAGGTCAGCAGACCAGCACTTCAACCAGATAAGACGACGCAATACCACCGCCGAGACAGAGGCCCTGGATATTAAAGGGGCCGCGTCCAACGTGGCGTCGCACACATAAACCAGGCCCTGAACCAGTTGGTGGGCCAAAGCAACTGTGTCTGGAGGAAGATTATGCTCCTGTACAGCTAGGTGCAACATTTTTGCCCAACCTGTAAGTGTTTAAGACACAAGGGTCGCCGCTACCACAGGCCGTAGGGCGGATCCCAACAAAGCAAACATGGCTCTGCTTACCACTTCTGACCTCCTGTCAGTGGGGTCCTCAAATGCAGGAGTCCCCTCCATCGGGAGAGTGATGGCCTTGTTCAACCGGGCAACTGGACGGTCGACCCTGGGGGAGAAGCCCACTTTTTAAGTAGGGCATCTTCAAGGGGTATCTGCTAGACAAACGCCGCGGGACCATAAAAAAATTCTTCTGCGGCTTTTCCCAGACCTTATCAATGAGCTGGTCAAAGAAAGTACATATGGAAAAACCTCTTTAGAAGGCCTGGCCTTAAAAGAACCAAAGGAAACTGTATCCACCTGAGGTTCTGCATCCGCAGCATTTTAGCTTGAGAGTGTCCCTCACCGCAGTCATGAGTACACTAACAAGCGCCCTGTCATTTACTGACTCAGAACTGGAGTTTTCCTCATAAGGAATGTCCTGTTCAAAACCATCCAATACATTCAGAACTAGGGTCCTGAGCGGTAGTGGCTAGGCCCATATCTGAATCAGCGCACTGCCCTCATGTAGTAAAGTGGGGAGAGGGAGCTTCTTTTTTTTTTTTTTTTCTTCTCCCTTGCGCTTGCACACAGCTCCCATCCTGGTCAGAAATGATTCCAGGACTGCCCACAACTGGTCCCTAGGGACCGCAGGTGCTGAAGCACTGCCTGTTGTCCACTGACATTTAGGGGAAGCTGGTGACAGACTCCATATTGCCCCCCTCTGAGACTCCTCAGATAAAAAGTCCACCCACAGGCTGTGCTGACTGAGGAGGGGGCGCCCAGGGGACTCACCAAACCGGACCAGGGACCGCTCAGTTCCGCTGTCTGTACCGCGCTGTGTCAGTGCTGGTGAGCTGTGAGGAGATTGTGAGGAGATTCGCGCTGTTACAGCAGCGCTAGAGGCCAAAACTAGTGCTGAAGAGCGCACGGGCTACAAGAAAATGGCCGCCGCACTTTACTGAGGCGATCCGCGGCAAGATGGCCACCATGACTCAGCAAAAGTGAAAAAAAAAAAAAAACAGCACACACAAAGCGCCACTCGGCGCTCAGGCCCCAAAACACACAAACAAAGGCCCCAAGCATATCTGCAGACCAGCAGTAGCCCATCCAAGAACAGTGTGACCCCCAGGCACCCCACACAGCACAGCGCCAGCAATGGTGACAGAGAGTGACAATGAAATACAGGGGGAGACAGGGAAAATCCCCCACAGAGAAACACACAGCCTTTTGTACTCACCTGCAGGCAGGAGAGACTACTTAACCGTCCCCTGAGGGACCCACTGGTGTGTTTCTGACAGGACTATCACAGTGCAGTACTGAGTAGCTGTCGGCCCGGTCCACCGCGAAAGATACAGTCAGTCAGGAACTGTTCAGTCTTGAGAGGACCGTGGGAGCATGAAAGCAAACCCGGCCACCCCTGGAGTCATGGGGCCTGTCGTGAACTGAGTCTCACGCACACAAGGCGAGGATCAGCACGCTCGATGGTCGGACAGGGAAGACTACGAGGATATCCTGTACCCAACCTGTTGCCCAGCCGACAGTTGATAGAAAATTCTCAAAAATAAAAAATAATTCCAGAAAAGGAATAAAAATAGGTCAGGAGACTGGCTCCTGAGAGAGCCACGTCTTCTCCTTCTGCTAGGCAGAAAAAAACTGAAGTCTGCTGACTGTAGTGGGAGGGTTATGTCCGGAGGGACCGCCCCCTGGGTGGGGCTGTTCAGCTCTGGCTTTTAGAATGTATGTATAACATTTCACATTCTGCCTAGGTCTTCTCCTGCAAGCAGGGACATAACCCACGTGTAAAGTGTAAAGAGACACCGTGTCAGTCCATGGATGGTAAGAGAAAAACACGTTGTTTTTCTTGACGAGATTCTTGGACAAGAAACTTGTCCCGGCCGAGTGTACACACGATCCATTCAAAGAACCCGCGGTTCTTTGAATGGAGCGAACGCGGTGACGTCATCGACTACGACGAGCGTGCGCTCGTCACATTTGATGCCGTCGCCGCCATCTTGCTACACCCTATCTATACCTAGGAAGCTACCGCGCATGCGTCAAAGTCATTTCGAGCATGCGCGGGCTTCCCGGAGGACAGGTAAGTGTACACACACACACAATTTTCTCGTCGAGAAACAGGCTGACGAGAATCTCGACGAGAAAATAGAGAGCAGGTTCTCTATTTCTCGTTGAGATTCTTGTCGGTTTTCTTGACGAAAAACCATACACACGAACGATTTTCTCGGCAAGAAAGCTATCTCGGCAGTTTTCTTGTCGTTTCTTGCCGAGAAACTCGTTTGTGTGTACGAGGCTTGAGTCAATACTTTTGTAGAACTTTCACTGCAATTACAGCTGCAAGTCTTTTTGGGGATGTCTCTACCAGCTTTGCACATCTAGAGTGACATTTTTGCAACATATGTCAAGTTCTGTCAGATTGTATAGAGAGAATCTGTGAACAGCAATTTTCAAGTCTTGTTACAGATTCTCAATTGGATTTAGGTCTGGACTTTGCCTGGGCCATTCTAACACATGAATATGCTTTGATCTAGCTCTGGCTGTATATATAGGGTTATTGCTGTCCTGCTGGAAGGTGAACTTCCACCCCAGTCTCAATTCTTTTGCAGGCCCTGGTGTGTTCAGGGTGATGGGCAGTTTTAGTTTTCCGCCACACATAGAGGTCTATTTACTAAAGTTGGAGTGCAAAGTCAGGCTCACTTCTGCATAGAAACCAATCAGCTTTCAGGTTTTATTGCCAAAGCTTAATTGAACAAGCTGAAGTTAGAAGCTGATTGGCTGCCATGCACAGCTGCACCAGTTTTGAGTGCACCAACTTTAGTAAATCTACCCCATAGTGTTTTGCTTTTAGGCCAAAAAGTTCAATTTTGATCTCATCTGACCAGAGCACCTTTTTCCATATGTTTGCTGTCTCCCGCACATGGCTTCTCACAAACTACAAATGGGGCTTCTTACGGCTTTCTTTCAACAATGGCTTTCTTCTTACCATTTTTCCATAAAGGCCAGATTTGTGGAGTGCATGACTAAAGCCCTGTACACACGATCGGTTTTACCGATGAAAACAGTCCGATGGACTTTTTTCATCGGACAAACCGATCGTGTATGGGCCCCATCGGTCTTTTTTCCATCGGTGATTAAAAATAGAACGTGTTTTAAATTTATCCGATGGAAAAAAAAAAACTATAGTAAATTCCGACCGTCTGTGTGGAACTCCATCGGAGAAAAAACCCACGCATGCTCAGAATCAAGTCGTCGCATGCTCAGAAGCATTGAACTTAATTTTTCTCGACTCGACTGAGTGTTTTACGTCACGGCGTTTGGGACGGTCGGATTTTCGACTGATGGAGTGTAGGCAAGACTGATGGAAGTCAGCTTCATCGGAAATCCGATGGAAAAATCCATCGGATTTTATTCTATCGGAAATCCGATCGTTTTACAGGGCTTGATAGTTGTCCTGTGGTCAGATTCTCCCACCTGAGCTGTGGATCTCTGCAGCTCCTCCAGAGTTACAACCTCTTGGCTGCTTCTCTGAATAATGCTCTCCTTGCCTGGCCTATCAGTTTAGGTGGACGGCCATGTCTTGGTAGGTTTGCAGTTGTGCCATACTCTTTCCATTTTCGGATGATGGATGGAACAGTGCTCCATGAGATGTTCAAAGCTTGGGATATTTTTTTTATAACCCAACCCTGCTTTAAACTTCTCCACAACTTTATCCCTGACCTGTCTGGTGTGTTCTTGGCCTTCATGATGCGGTTTGTTCAATAAGGTTCTCTAACAAACCTCTGAGGGCTTCACAGAACAGCTGTATTTATACTGAGATTAAATTACACACAGGGGGACTCTATTTACTAATTAGGTGACTTCTGAAGGCAATTGGTTCCACTAGATTTTAGTTAGGGGTATCAGAGTAAAGGAGGCTGAATACAAATGCACGCCACACTTTTCACATATTAATTTGTAAAATATTTTGACAATCATTTATCACTTTCCTTCCACTTTACAATTATGTGCCACTTTGTGTTGGTCTATCACATGAAATCCCAATAAAATACATTTTTTTTTTGGTTGTAACTAGGGTTGTCCCGATACCACTTTTTTAAGATCGAGTACAAGCACCGATACTTTTTTTCAAGTACTCTGATACCGAATACCGATACTTTTTTTTTATGTCATGTGGGGGGGGGAGAGTGGATGGTGTCAGTGTGTTTTTAATTTAAATTTTTATTATTTTTTACAATAATTTTTTTTTATTATTTATTGCAATTTATTTTTTTATTTTTAGCCCTGTTGGGGGGCTTTGGTGAGATATCAGGGGTCTTAACAGACCTCTGACATCTCCCCTTTGAAACAGAGAAAGGGACTAAGGACACAGATTCCCCAGTCCCTTTTTCTCAGCTGCACTGAAAATGAATGGAGAGGAGACAACGGCTCCTCTCCATTCATAAACTGAAGCATCGTAAACACAGGTTACAATGTTTCAGTTATATGAATGGACAGAGTCAGTGATCACGTACTCTGTTCATTCGGAAAAGGTAGGCTCCTACCTCCGTTCTCCATCCTGACAGAGGGGAGTGGAGGAGGATATGGAGGGTGACACGGAGCACAGAGGGGGGCATGGAGGGTGACACGGAGCGCAGAGCGGGACATGGAGGGCGACACGGAGCGCAGAGCGGGACATGGAGGGCGACACGGAGCGCAGAGCGGGACATGGAGGGCGACACGGAGCGCAGAGCGGGACATGGAGGGCGACACGGAGCGCAGAGCGGGACATGGAGGGCGACACGGAGCGCAGAGCGGGACATGGAGGGCGACACGGAGCGCAGAGCGGGACATGGAGGGCGACACGGAGCACAGAGCGGGACATGGAGGGCGACCACGGAGCGCAGAGCAGGACATGGAGGGCGACACGGAGCGCAGAGCGGGACATGGAGGGCGACACGGAGCGCAGAGCGGGACATGGAGGGCGACACGGAGCGCAGAGCGGGACATGGAGGGCGACACGGAGCGCAGAGCGGGACATGGAGGGCGACACGGAGCGCAGAGCGGGACATGGAGGGCGACACGGAGCGCAGAGCGGGACATGGAGGGTGACACGGAGCGCAGAGCGGGACATGGAGGGTGACACGGAGCGCAGAGCGGGACATGGAGGGTGACACGGAGCGGAGGACAGCAGCAGTGCGGAGGGGGAGAGCAGAATAATGGAGGAGGACAGCAGCAGCATGGAGGGGTGACACGGAGCGCAGAGCGGGACATGGAGGGTGACACGGAGCGGAGGACAGCAGCAGTGCGGAGGGGGAGAGCAGAATAACGGAGGAGGACAGCAGCAGCATGGAGGGGGGACACGGAGCGCGGGGGGAGAGCAGAATAACAGAGGAGGACAGCAGCAGCACGGAGGGGGGACACGGAGCGCGGAGGGGGAGAGCAGCACGGATGGGGGAACTGGAGAAGGATACAGGGACAGTCAGCGGTGATTGGTGCGGCTTTGGGGGGAGTTACAAGCACCGATCACCGCTGTATAGATTTCACTAAAACAGCTGAAAAGGGGGGGGGGTCGGGGGAGAAGCTGTCAGGCTGTATTGAAATCTATACAGGGAGATCGATGCTTTTAACTCCCCCGTCGCAGCGATCATCCCTGACTGCCCAAGTATCGGGTGAAGTATCGGAGCATTTTCCCAGAGTACAAGTACTCGGGGAAATGCTTGGTATCGGTACCGATACCGATACTAGTATCGGTATCGGGATAACCCTAGTTGTAACATGACAAAATGTGGAAAATTTCAAGGGGTGTGAATACTTTTTCAAGGCACTGTACCTAAAAAACTGCCACTAATACTAATTAAAAAAATAAATAAATCCTGTCCAAAAAATACTGACCCTGACCTTTGACATTGACCTTTGACCCAGATTCAAACACTAACCCTGGCACTGACCCAGATCAAACCTTGATCTAGGTTTTTTTTGTTTGTTTTTTTATCAAATTTTATTATTATTATTTTTGTATTATTTTTTTTTTTTGTATCTCTACAAGGGCAGAGAATAATACAACGTATCTCTCTTGGCTATTCACAGAGATAGAAAAACCGGGGCGGGCTTCACAGTGACTGATCACTGTGATAGCCAAAGGCTATCACAGCGATCGTTAGAACAGGGCCTGGGGCTTTCAGTGAGACCACTCACTGTCCCTGTGCTGGGAGCGCGCTGTGTGGCGCACTCCCAGCGCAAAGGGAATATGCAAATATGCAGCACCACAGAAAAAAGAGCAGTGTAGTGGGGCCACATATTTGCGTACGGTCGGCGTGAGGGTGTTAAAATGATAAGGCATATTAAAATTAATACATAAAATTTTTATATAAAAATTATACTTTTTGAGTAGGGTAGGGTAGCCCCCATCAGACTATTTTTTTCAGTCTGACCTGCTGGTGAGATTTCTCTTTACTTGTCTTGGAAGCATAAAGGAGATCTGTAAACTGCAGGGAATTCCAATCAGACAGAAAATGTGTCCCCTCATTTCTTTCTCTTATGGAAACTCTAAAATCTGGAGATTTCCACCTACTTTCTGACTTGGTGACAATGGTCCCTAGAACAAATAGAGGGTGAATCTCCCCTGAGGGGATACAGACTGCAGTAAAAACTTGGCAGAGAATTCAACTCTTCCTTGCTCTAGACAAAACTAAGACAAAAGGTTTTTACATACACTATGACAGCTCAGAAATGTTTGAGCGTTTGCCTATACCTAGGATGCTCTGTTTACCTGTTACATTGTAAGAACTGTAACATGATATGAATGAAGCCCTACCACTGTTTTCCCAGAACAAGCGAGAATGAGAACTCTGTTGCTTCACACCTAAAGGCAGACTCCCTACTTTACTGTATACTGTGCAGATTTTTTTTTTACCAGTGATGTACGAAGTACGGGCCAAGCCCAGAGAATTCTGTTTAATGTTACTGACAATACTTGTTAGGGCTCTTTCACACAGGCGTATCCCAGGTGGATCCGTTCTTAGACATCCGTTTGCTCAGTGGGGATCGCTCCGTTGATCCCCACTGAGCCGGCGGATGTACTTGTCCGTCTCTGCACACTGTGCAGAAACGGACGGGTCAGATCTCCGCTTTCCTCTATGGGGAGATCGGATGAAAACGGACCGTTTTGATCCGATCCGCAGACGGTTTGAAAAATAGGGTTTTCCTCCGTCATCATAAACAGAGCATAGCGGAGACTGATGTCATCGGATGTTCATCCTCTGACATCCGCTATCCCATATGGATGTCTGTTTTTCATCCGAAAACGGATGGATGAAAAACGGATATACGGTCCGCCCGTGTGAAAGAGCCCTTACACTGCATGTGTGTTTACCTTGTTGCCAGCACATTCCATGCTCAGCTGTTCAGAGTTATCAGGGTCTTCTGTGTCGCTCTGTTCATTCTCATCACATTCATTATCTTCTTCATTATCCGTAGCAGGTTCTTCATCTTCCACAACATCCTGTTCTTCAAGCCTGTAACATGCCCCATGTAATTAGTGGTGGTAGTTATAAAGAGAAATTTACTTGTTAGGCACCAACAATTTCAAATGCATATTAGACAAATATGGTAATGGTGTTATTTAGGAGAAAACAATACATTCAAGCAAGTATTTTTGCATAAACAAAATGAAAATGTTAGATAAGGAATGTTTAACAGGCGGCACTGGTTATAGCATCATCCAATGCTCCCTGGTCCATAGAAGCATCCACAGTCATGGGCGGGGCAGGGGAGAAACCACTAAGAACAGAAGCAAGGAAAGGACCTGGTGTAACTTTGTCAAAAGGCTGCAGATCTGCCACTGAAACAATCTAACTCCAGGTGATCTGGTCCTACAAAGGCCTCTGGACTTGCACTATATCCCCAACAGCGAGTACATGCAGGGGACCACAGGGTCCTTTAGGAATGGTGTCTGCCTAAATGCAAACCTCGCTCCTACCAGTGAAGATATTACCAGTTGATGAGAGTCAGATGAATATGCCACATGTCTAAAGGAGACCATGCAGTTTAGAGCAGCACTCTCAGCATTATTCAACGTAGGGCTGGGTCACTTATCTCATCAAGGGGAGAGCTTCCAAACCTTCCTAGAGGTGAAGGTCTTACAACACCTATGGGCCATTCACATCAGATGCGTTGGGACTACACTGTTAGCCATTTCCAGCGCAGCCCAACACATAAAAATGCCACATAAACACAACACAAAGTAAAAATGCCTTCTTTCCAGTGGTGTCAGTTAACACCACAGTGTTGCATGCAGATTACGATTATGTTATGCCGCATACACACGATCGTGATTCACGGCGGTTAAAAAACCGCCGTGAATCATGACATGAAAAACGAGGGAACGGCTTGTTCCCCCACACATGGTCGTTTTTCCTGTCATTTTTTCTCTTGTTGAGAAAAACGACTGTGTGTAGGCTCCGTGGCAGTGTTTCCCTATGGGAAGACTGCCGCGGAAAAAAATGACGGGAAAAACAACGAGAAAAATTAGAGCATGTTCTAATTTTTCTCGACGTTTTTAATGACGTTTTTCACGTCGGGAAAAATGACAAAAAGACCACATACAGTCGTTTTTCTTGTTGAAATTTTTTATTTTTTTTTTCACGACGTGAAAAATGATCGTGTGTACGCGGCATTAGTGTGTACCATCTGGGAATACCAGGTCAACTCCCCATGAACCACTGGTGGAGTATAGGTTGAGGTCACCTGTGACACTGAGATTGTCCTCTCTGTGTCTTTGTGAAGACATGTTGCGCCACCTAGCGATACGCAGCAAGGCTGATGAAGGTTTCAGGCAGCCAGAGGTGAGCAAGTCACTGTAGGTGGAAAGCCCAACCTACCCTACTAAATGAGTCTTCAAAGTCTGGGTCACACCTGGGCCTTTGCATGGCTGTGGACATGGAAAGCACTCCTGGTAACATATTACACAAAGGTCTCGAAAATGCCACATGGCAGAACCCAGTGTCTGAAGGTCACATTCCAGGCTAGCCTTGCTTGTATAGTCCAGCGGAGTCCAGGTACAGCCTCCAAATCTATTCCTAGGGAAACACTGATCTAAATAGCAGACATGCCAGCTTCAGAAGCAGTATAACAAGGAATCTTAATTCAAGTCAGCAAGAGAAAAATACCATGAAGAATGAAGGTTAGCAAAAACTTTTGAATTGATTTCAGCATTCAGTGTGCCAACCTCCTAGGACACTAGCAAAAACAGGCATTCTAGGTAAAGGAGGGGTTATGCAAGGGACTGGCTTACAACTTTTTTCAATTGTCCCAACCTCCTGTGGGCAGCAGTACAACACAAACACAAATTATGCATCTACAAACTCCTCACCAGTCTGGAATCCACAGAGTTCTTATATTAAAGAACCAAATAAACCACAAACACTACCAAAATACATAAAAATCCCACCAAATTTGCCTCCCCCTAATTTGTTTTCAACTAAGGAAAGCTCTCCAATGATGCTGTTGTCAACAGTACTGCCAATCCAAACTTCCCGAACAACTGTCCTAATGCAGTGGGAAAAGCCAGTACAATCAAAAGCATGTATATCTCATATTGCTATAGATAAAAAAAAAATATGGCATAAACAACCGCTTAGAGCTTGATATAAGTGGAGCATAACCTAACTGTTACTAATTCATGTGGAGAAAAATCTTTTTAAAATGGTAAATGCAGCTAGAAAGCAGGATTTCTTATGCACCTTTCCAAACAGTGCTGGAGTAGTTGGTAGGACTGGGCAGAGCTTTTATAAACATTTCTCTAAGCTCCCACAGATAGAGCAATGATCTTTCAATTCAAAGGGCTATGGGCGGGGACTAGGTATGTTTTTTTTTGTAACGGACAGGACTACCAACAGTGCCAAAATCTAAGCAGCTACAGCAGCACCATGGGTGAGAATGTTGCAATTATTTCACTGCAGAAGGAAGAGCATTGTTGCTCTATCAAGAGAATTGTCAATCGGCTCTTAATGGCAGGATCATAAGGCATTTACAAAATATTACAAAACAGAAAGGCCAGTCTTAAGCCCTGTACACACGATCGGATTTCCGATGAAGCTGACTTCCATCAGTCTTGCCTACACACCATCAGTCAAAAATTCGACCGTCCCAAACGCCGGGACGTAAAACACTCCGACGAGCCGAGAAAAATTAAGTTCAATGCTTCTGAGCATGCGTCGACTTGATTCTGAGCATGCGTGGGTTTTTGGTCCGATGGAGTTCCCCACAGAAGATCGGAATTTGCTATTGTTTTTTTTCCATCGGATCAATTTAAAACATGTTCTATTTTTAATCACGGATGGAAAAAAGACCGATGGGGCCCATACATGATCGGTTTATCCGATAAAAAAAAGTCAGTTTTCATCGGTAAAACCGATCGTGTGTACAGGGCTTTACTGTTCTGGCCAGCCTCCAACATATTTTGAATTTATAGTTTGACCATAGTTCTAGCAAAATCACCAAACAAAATATCAATGTAACAGAAAATCTGTATTCCACTGGTTAGAGAGAAAGTGCAATTTTCAAAGACAGGAGAACAAAAAGCAATGAAAGCAGCAAATGGAGCAGGCAGAACAGAGTGAGATTAAATTGATGGAACAATTCTTAAATGGCATTTCTAGACAGAGTGTTAACAAATAAATAGAACATAGAAACTTACTATTTTTACAGAGAACATTAAATAGGACAAAGACATATTATAGTTCATATTTGACATCCCAAAACATCGTATAGAGAGGTCTGTGCAATTACTGTGATTAGATTGTGCCATTCATAATTTGAGCATTAAGAACAAAACCCACAGATAAAAAATATAACAAACTCCTATTTTGATAGTATTTTTCATATTTTTGGCTCATTTTAACTGTATCTTTAATATCTTTGAGGTTTATATTAATGTGAATGCATTAGCAGAAATATTAAAATTTGTAATGAAAACACTAATTGATTCTCTTACCAGTGTGCATCCGTGTCATCATCTTGTCCAGTGTTTTCCTGCTGCTGCTCTACACCATCTACTCTAGCAGCAGTATGTTCTAAAAGTGAACACACCAAGTCCTACAGAAAAAAAAATACACCATATATTTATATCCTATTGACTGTGCTGCAGTTCATTATAATAGGGGCTCATTTTTTATTACAAATGCAAGCATCAGCTACATTTAACATGAAGTCTTACCATACTAGAGCCATATCTGACATAATGCACACCAATGTCAGAAATGCAGATTATTCACAGCTCCTACATACATTTTGGTGGAAAAGTATAGAGTGTGGTGCACATCTGGAATTCTGACAATGATAACAATGGAAGCATCTTAGCTTTCCAGACAATTTTTATCAAGTATGAGCAAAACCTAACAGAGGTTTTATTTACATCAGTATATGTGATGTAAATACAACCCAACTTAAAGTGATACTAAAGTCTCTTTTTTTTTTTAAGTTAAAAATAATAAACCTGTTATACTTACCTGCTTTGTGTAATTGTTTTGCACAGAGCAGCCCGGATCCTCCTCTTCTCGGGTCCCTCTTTGGTGCTCTGGCCCCTCCCTCCTGTCGAGTGCCCCCACAGCAAGCAGCTTGCTATGGGGGCACCAGAGCTGAGCTGCAGCTCCCTGTGTCCATTCAGACACGAAGCCGCAGGCTGGCCCCACCCCCTTTCTCACCTCATTGGCTGACTGACTTTGATTGACAGCAGCGGGAGCCAATGGTACCACTCTGCTGTCTTAAACGGGGGGGGGGGGGGGGGGGGGGGGTGGGGGGAGAGTCCCAGGCAGCCAAGACACCTACAACATCGCTGGATCCAGATGGGACTAGTATTAGGTAAGTAAGTATTAGAGGGGCTGCTGCACTCAGAATGTTTTTATTCTTAAAGCATAGAATGCATTAAGATAAAAAAAACCTTCTGCCTTTACAAGTCACTTTAAGTCATGCACAAATCTATACCGATTTGCTTTTATGGATTAATGGCTCACATATAAAATATATATGCCTGCCATTAATCCATAAAAGCAACTCCATAATTTTCCTTCATCAACAAATCTGATCTAAACTATATAATTTATACATCTACATAGGTGATCTAAATCACCACGGTGCTTTTCACAGCCTTATGCTGGCCATACACTATACGAAAATTCGGGCGAAAATCGGTCGTTCAGACAGTTCTTTCGTTTTTCGAACAGTTAATGGGCAAAAAATCGATAATCTTTGGGACGTTTTTGAGCCGAAAAAACGAAGGACAAGTTTGTAATATTTCTGCCGAACGAACGATAAATCGGAAGGTTAATACGTTTCCCGTCCGAACTTTCTGCACTAGGTATATGTAAAAAAAAATCATGTAATGTCCACTGAACGATTTATCGGTCATTACATGATGGCACTATCGTTTGCGCTCACGACCGAACATTCCTTTTTCGAAAGTTCGTTCGGACGATTTTTCGTATAGTGTATGGCCAGCATTAGGCCGGCCATACATTGTACAATTTTCTTGTACAACTTTCCTTTAGATTTACCAAAACCATATAATACGAGGTCACACCTAAACACTTTTAATTTTGTATGCAATCAGGCAGGCCCTTCCGCTACATAGTTGAAGGTAAATCTAAAGAAAATTGTATGGTTTGTGGCCAGCTTAAGTTGAGATTTGTGCTGGCCTCTATCCTCATTTCTACTTTATAACCGATTCTCTTTTTTCTTCTCTCTCTCTCTCGCTCTTCTACTATGTTTTCAGCCTCTCTACATTTTCCACCTGGCTTCCGGTGCTCCGGAATGTTCGGTTACATTTCTCTTACTAAATGCTATACAGCAGTGATCATCAAACCTGTCCTCAGGACCCACTAACAGGCCAGGTTTTATGTATTACCTTGGGGGAGATGCAGACTAGAATACTGCAATCTCTGAGCAGCAAATTATATCACCTGTCCTGTATTTCAGTTCTCTTGCAAACCTGGCCTGTTAGTGGGCCCTGAGGACAGGGTTGATGACCACTGCTATACAGTATGTTCATGTCATTTTCATTGTGATCTCTAACAATATAATGCTAGCCAGCTAGATCATTTTATGTTCAGATGCTCTGTTAACCTTGACAAATCTTAGTGACCTTTACTTTAGTCATAACCATGTTATGTCTGACCTTATATTACTGTTGTCTTTATGCATACATCTACATTTGCTGAAAATAGACATGTACTCTCACGTTTATGCTCTATACAGTTTCAAAATGATTAAAACAGATTCAACATAACTAGAACATTTCTTACAGAATTTCCTTCAGGGTTTTCTTCAGAACTTCTTACTTCTAGCTTATTACTGTGCTTTCGTTTCTTAGGGTGTTGGTAGCGTAAGAGGTTGTAGCAATGTACTTCTTTCTCTCCAGCTCTACAAACATTAGCCAGGCTTATTTGTGCTCCACCCTGTAAGAACGAATAAAACAAACAAGGTCTTTTAAAACAGGCTTTCATTCACGCATGATTAATTTTATTCAATATATAGAAGCATATTGATAGAAGAACCAAGTGGGGTTTTTTGAACTTAAAGTGATATCAAACCCAAAAGCAAACATTTATTATATTACAGCTGACCAATTCTTAGATGTGATGGCTGCATTCGTTTTCTTCTTCTCCCTTATTTTACTGACAAGGGTGCTCGCAATCATCATGTAAAACCTTTATTCCAAAAGGAAAGAAAAACTGTAATAAAGTGTTAGCTGGAGTTCAGCTTCAATTTGCTAGTGTATCTAAATATGCAAGCAGTGTTAATTTCGTCAACTAAAACATTTGTCATAATTTTCGTCAGCGCCATTTTTACAGTGACGAAAACGAAACGAAAAAGTACACCACATTTTCATCCTCTGACGAAAACAATGACGAAAATCAATTCTGTTTTCGTTAACTAATGAAAACGAAACAAAAATGTCAGGCAGGGACATTTAACCCTCAGAACTTACGGTTTCCACAGAGCTCCTGCTTCCTCCCAGCGTTTGTAGATAGGAGGCTGTCTGCAGAAGGTTAGACTATCAATGTCTGTTATCTGCATCCTGCAGGCAGATGTTCTATTAGGATGGCGGGGGTTGGGCTGGGTAATTAACCCTCTCATACACCGTCTGCCACACACTCACATTTCATAATGATATATAGAGGCCCCCTGAAGAAGACCTGCACCTTGTCAATAGGCTTCACAGCTTATCCACTACGGGAGAGCAGCACACTGATCTGTGCAGGATTAACCCTTTTGCTGCCAGAGCTAACAAACATTATATATTTTCTTAAAGCAGACAAGTTGATGTAAATGTACACTGCATGGTGCATCATCACGCAAAGATTCCTTATTTATTGCTATTTTTTAGTTTAACGTTACACTTCTGTCATAAAAAGCTATATTCTTGTAACAAACCTGTTACCTTAACCACTTCAATACCCAGCCATAGACAAATGACGCCCACAGATGGGATCTCCCATCCTGGGTGGGCGTCATATGACGTCCTGGGCTTTGTGGGGGGGATATCTGAATGATGCCTGCAGCTAGAGGCATCATTCAGATATCCTTCTCTTCTGCCGGTGATTCTGCGCACGATAAGAATGATCATAGCGGCAGTTCGGCCGCTTGATCGTTCTTATAGGTGGCGGGAGGGGACATCTCCCCCTCCGGCCGCCATCCAGTGCTTCTCCGGGCTCTCCCGTGCCATCGGGGGCCCGGAGAAAGAATCGTCCGGCGGCGGTGTCTTGTCACATGACGAGCATAGAGATGACTGGTGTCGGAGGCCCGGGTGCGATGTGATGACGTCACGCCCGGGTTCCCAGAAGTAAACAAAGCCGCGATTGCGGCTAGTAAGCATGAGATCAGTGAATTTATTTTCACGATCTCATGCTTTCCAGCCTGGAGGAGAGATGTGGGGTCTTATTGACCTCGCATCTCTCCATAAAGAGGACCTGTCGCACACATTCCTATTACAAGGGATGTTTACATTCCTTGTAATAGGAATAAAAGTGATAAAAAAACTATTTAAAAAAAAGTTTAAAACGCCCCTGTCCCCGGTAGCTCGCGTTCAGAAGCTTACGCACACGTAAGTCCGCCCACATATGTAAACGCCGTTCAAACCACATATGTGAGGTATCTCCGCGTGCGTCAGAGCGAGAGCAACAATTCTAGCACTAGACCTCCTCTGTAACTCTAAACTGGTAACCTGTAAAAAATTTCAAAGCGTCACCTATGGAGATTTTTAAGTACCGAAGTTTGGCACCATTCCATGAGTGTGCGCAATTTTAAAGCGTGACATGTTAGGTATCTATTCACTCGGCGTAACATCATCTTTCATATTTTACAAAAAAATTGGGCTAACTTTACTGTTTTGTTATTTTTTAATTCATGAAACTGTTTTTTTTCCCCAAAAAAAAGGCGTTTGAAAAATTATTGCGCAAATACCGTGCAAGATAAAAAGTTGCAATGACAGTCATTTTATTCCCTAGGGTGTCTGATAAAAAAACATATATAATATTTGGGGGTTCTGAGTAATTTTCTAGCAAAAGAATGATGATTTGTACATGTAGGAGAGAAGTGCCAGAATAGGCCCGGTATGGATGTGGTATAAAAAGCCCTGTATTGAAGTGGTTAAAGACCTTATATAATGACTAAATCTGTGTCACATTCAAACCTTAAAGCGAAGTTCCACCCAAAAACGGAACTTCCGCTTTAAGTGCTACTCGCCCCCTTACATGTCACATTTGGCATGTCATTTTTTGGGGGGGAGTGGGTTTTTAGTTTTTAAGGGGACTTCCTGTCCCACTTCCTCCTTCCGCCTACATGCCACCTAGGCGACTCCTCCTCTCCCCCTAGGCGATCTTCTGGGACACGTGACAGGTCCCAGAAGATCACCTGTCTACTCCGAGAGCGCAGCGCGACTCGCGTATGCGCAGTGCTCGCCCTGCCGTGAAGCCACAAGCTGTCACGGCCGGGTGCCCACAGATCTAATGACGGCGCTGCAGAGAAGAGGGGAAGAGGAGTGGGCCTCAGTGCGTCCGCATCGCTGGACCGTGGGACAGGTGAGTGGCTGTTTATTAAAAGTCAGCAGCTATACTTTTTGTAGCTGCTGACTTTTAATAAACTAAAAATAGCCTGGAACTGCGCTTTAATACAATAATAACCTATTCGATTTTTCACTCCAGGAGTAAATAAAGAGGTTAGAAATTGTAGAGAAATGCTTAAATAATGCATTACAATGTAACACATCAGATTTTAGTCATCTTAAATGGTTTTAGTCGACTAAAATGTACTTTGCGATTTAGTCAACTAAATACGACTAAAACTAAAAATCTTGCAGAAGACTAAAATGGGACTAAAACTAAAATTCTATTTTAGTCCTAGAACTAAGACAATCTAAATTCGCTGCCAAAAATAACACTGTCTGCAAGTGCATCTAGCACCCCACTTCCCCCAGACAATGCTGCTGTTCAAAGATGCCCCTGTGCTCCTTCATCCAGAGTTGGTGCACTCTAATACAGAAGGCGTGTTACTGGCCAGATCACCAGGTGAAATCGGAAGGAAAAAAGCCTAAAAAAAACAAACAACAAATGCAGCCACCACATCTAATTGTTGGTAAGCTGCCATATAAAAAAATTGTTGGTTTTGGGTTTAATACTGATTTTAGTTTATGTGCTTTTTCACGCATTAGCATGTGTTAACATTGGTTTATTTTTATCAGTTTACACAATGTATGTTTGCATGCATTGCAAAATTTATATTAGGTTATATGCATCATTTCCTACAATAGAAGTTTTTTGCTTACATGTACATCAGTAGATGACTTGCATTGAGAGTACTCAATGAAAAATAATTTAAAGTCTCAGGATAACCTCATACCTAGATGCTGTAAGGATATACTAGGACCTGTGGTCTCATCTTGCACAATGCTACATCTGACCGTTTTCAGCTAGATCTGCCACTTTGTTTGTTTTGCTAGGTGCCTACTGCAGAAAAAAAAAAAAAGGAAAATATGTACCGTATATACTCAAGTATAAGCCGAGTTTTTCAGCACATTTTTTTGTGCTGAAAATGCCCCCCTCGGCTTATACTAGAGTCACCATTTAGCCCCTGATCTCCCGGACTTAAGGGACCTGTTACCGGCCGGCCGTAGGTCCTCTGAGCCTCATGTAGCCCCACTCTTCCTCTACAAGTGTGCAAAGTTTGTTGTCTGGGGGACCTACGGTCGGGGAGCACCGATTTTTCAAAGCCGGGCACCCCTTCCATAGACTCCCATGTTAAATGGTAATTTCTCCGGTGAATTTGGGGACCCGGTATCGGCTCGTCGTAGGTCCCCTGGACCCGAAACCTGGCACACAAATAGCCCCATTTCTCCTCTACAAGTGTGCAAAGTTTGTTGTCTTGGAAACCTACAGCCGGGGAGCACCGATTTTTCAAAGTCGGCACCCCTTCCATAGACTCCCATGTTAAACGTCAGTCTAGTCATGGGCACAGTGAGGCATGCACATTGACACAGTGAGGCACGCAGATGGACACCCTAGGCTTATACTCGAGTCAATAAGTTTTCCCAGTTTTTTGTGGTAAAATTAGGTGTCTCGGCTTATATTCGGGTCGGCTTATACTCGAGTATATACGGTATATGGATTTATACGGTACATTTTGGATGCCCATCATATTTCATATGGGTGTCCCACCCATTTTAAACTATTTAACCCACAAATCTCCTTAGGGATTATTCTACATAACTTGCGTCTGATGATTTCTGCTGCAATTATGTTTGCATTTGTGAAAATTTACCCTGGATCTTTTCTGTTTGTTCATATCACCACATTCCTGTTTTGTGCACCTGTCTCAGTTGTTTAGTATGCCTTGTGCATGTCCTCATTTCAGTCCTTCTCTATTTATAGTCTCTGTTCAGTCCTTTTGGCCATTAACATTCTCCAGTGTTCCCTGGCTTGTGTCCGTTGACCTGTATGTTACCCTGTTGTCTATACTCGGAGGTACCTTACAGCATACCTTGAAATCATGTTTATTGTAGTCTTCCCTGCTGTCCATTATCCTAGTAACTTTTTCCCTTCCAGAATGTTGTCACTTTTGTTTCCATACATACAGGAAATGGTTCATTGTGTGGCAAGTTCTGGTGGCTTTTGAGCACCATCAGACATAGAAATCCTTAACCAAAAATGGTCCCTATGTAGGGGTTGAAGAGCACCCTAAAGCTGGGTACACATGGGCTGGAAATTGGAGAACCCGGGCAACATTCGGCCGTGTGAACAGCTCCTTGTCTGACAGACGCCGGTCTCACAACCTGCTTCTGTCGAATGAGCATGCTGGAAAACCAGCATCTGATCAGCGCTCTCAGCCAATCGCAGGCAGGCAGTTTTCCTGTCAGAACACAATAACTCAGCGTGGAGATGATCGCACTAGCATTGAATATGTTAGTACAGCGATCTGTAAAAAAAAAAAAAAAAGATTTTTTTCCTGTGTGAACCCAGCATAAGATTCTCTACCTCTTTCTGTGGTGGTTGGATACTGTGCCTTCTATCTTGTTGCCTGTATTGTCTTTTTATGGTTGATTTCCTGGAGTACACAAATCCAAATCAATAGTGCTTTTCAGAGCCCTACTTGTATTTACAATTAGATAAAAAAATGAATATATTTAACTAGTTTCAAATTGCAACCGTTGCCTAACTTCTGTTGGGCATATTGCAGTTAGTATTTAGCCAACTCTCCCCATAGCATGTTTTCGTGAAGAAGTGATAAAAGCAGTACTGTGTTTCCTGGCTGCTACATACAAATGTGATAAAAGTGTAAAGAGAAATCTGTATCTATAGCAACAATGGGACCAAAATGTACTTTTCAAAGCCAAAGATAAAAGGATACCCAATTAACAGGACATGCATTATGCATTGGCGATAAATGTCAAAGTAGATGTTTGAACTTCCTATCTGAAAGCCAACAAAGTCCATACAGAATGAAGTGTGCCTGTTCACTGTGATCACTCTCAATATGTCATATTTATTTAAAGTAAAAAAAGGAACCTTGATTGCAGTGATAAATTAATCATCATTATTTGTGCAGTAAAATATAAAAATAGAGATAGAAAGCTATGGTAAAGTGTTATACACAGTAATAAACTACAACAGCATCCATGACACGGCATCCACAAAATATTCAGGTGGTGCAGAGTAGCTCAAACATATGTCAGGTTATTTTATAATGCAATCTTAAAAGTAAACTACTATTTTATAATAAATATACCTCAGTTTCCACAAATATAAAGAATCAATTACTTTTGATGAATCCTTACTGCAGCCTTGGTGACTGAATATATTTTTTTGCGCGAAAATCTTTACTAATTAAACTTTTAGTTATTTAAAGCTAGCCATAATAATGTCTTTACTTTCCATGTTTACCTTCGCTATTTTTTTTAGCGCAGGAAAAAATAAAAAATAAATAAAAAATTATATATATATATATATATATATATATATATATATATATATATATATTGTGAGAGGGTTAGCTCGGCAGCGGGTGTGTGTGACCCCCGAGATGGGCTCCCCACACAAAAACAGGCCCAGCAAACGGAGGTTGTGGTTTTCAAAATCAAAAAGGTGCGGTTTATTTTCTATTTACAGTGACAAAACACAGCAAAGCAAAAGAAACATAAACAAAATAAATCCTGGTCAACTTGACCTCTGACTAAACATACAGGTTTCCTAACTAACAACTGGGATCAGCCTAGTGCTGTCCTAGTCCCTAAGTCCCTGGTTTTAAATGTCCAAGCAAATAGCCACACAGGCTTTGTCTCACCGCACAGGGGTTCACTCTCCCTAGACAGTCCACACAGGTCTGGTTCCAGGCATGAGCTAACATCTAATGAAGCTGGGAGTTCTTATAGAGGCCTAAATGAGCTGACAAGCTTCAGCTGGTCTCATCAACTCCCTGTCTGCACGACGCCCCACACTTTCCCTAGAGGTATGAGTCATCCATGAGCCCACTAGCCTTATACAACTCTCCACCTAGTTGTATAAGTCGGCGTAAAGCCTGAATCTGGGCGAAATATATCTACCCCCCTGGATGCAACCAGGTGACTTTACCTTCCTGCTGTCACATACCCCCCCCTCTTGTTTTAACCTCGGGGTTGGAACACCAGCAATCAGGCATTCATGTACTCGAGACAAAGCATCCACATTCCCCATTTGAACGCCAGGGCGATGCTTTACTGTGAAGTTGAATTCCTGGAGGGCCAGGAACCACCTATTCACTCTTCTATTTGTTTCCTTGTTTTGAGCCATCCACTTTAACGGAGCGTGATCCGTAACCATGTCAAAGTGCCTACCTAGCAGGTAGTACCGAAGGGAATCTAGAGCCCACTTCACCGCTAAACACTCCTTTTCAACGGTGGCGTAATTTACCTCATGGGACTTCAACTTCCTGCTGAGGTAAATGACTGGGTGCTCTTCCCCGTTCCAGACCTGGGACAATACTGCTCCTAACCCCACATCTGACGCATCACTTTGTACGACAAAGTCTTTAGAGAAGTCGGGTGAGTACAACACTGGCTGGCTACATAAGGCTTGTTTCAAGAATTGGAATGCTGCCTCAGCCTCGGGGGTCCATTTAATCATGACCGACCCTTTCCCCTTCGTCAGGTTGGTTAGGGGCACAGCCTTAGAAGCAAAGTGGGGAATGAATCGCCGATAATACCCAGCGATTCCCAGAAAGGCTCGTACCTGCTTCTTGCTGTTGGGACGTGGCCAACTCTGGATGGCCTCGACTTTGTTGAGTTGGGGTTTTATTACTCCCCTCCCAATGGTGTACCCAAGATATTTGGCCTCCTCCTGCCCAATGGTACACTTCTTGGGGTTAGCCGTAAACCCCGCTTCCCGAACAGAGTCCAGGACTGCTTGCACTTTTGGCAGATGTGAGGCCCAATCTGTGCTATGGACAATTACGTCATCCAGGTAAGCCGCAGCATACTTCCGATGGGGCCTCAGCATCTGGTCCATTTTCCGCTGGAATGTGGCCGGCGCATTCTGTAACCCGAACGGCATTCTTTTATATTGGAACGCCCCGTCTGGGGTTACAAATGCGGTTTTCTCTTTGGCCGACTTGGCCAGGGGGATTTGCCAATACCCTTTTGTGAGGTCAAGAGTCGTCATGTATCGGGCTGTTCCCAGCCGGTCGATCAACTCATCTATACGTGGCATGGGGTAGGTGTCAAATTTTGTAACTTTGTTCAACTGACGAAAATCGTTACAAAATCGCCAGCTCCCATCCGGTTTAGGCACCAACACAATGGGACTAGACCAATCACTTTGGGACTCCTCTATCACCCCTAAGTTCAGCATTTTCTGTACTTCCTCCCGTATTGCCTCCCGTCGGGCCTCTGGGATCCGATAGGGTTTTAACTTCACCCTTTCACCGGGCGGGGTAATGATGTCATGCTCTACCCCAGATGTTTGTCCCGGCAGCTCAGAGAATACCTCCTTGTTGCGAAGCACAAACTCCTTAACCTCCTGTTGTTGGGGTTGTGACAAGGTGGCTGCTATTCCAACCTCAGGAATCACGCAACCAGTTTGAGCTGGTGACCAAGTGTCTGCGACTAGGGACTCTCTATCCCTCCAGGCTTTCAACAGATTAACGTGATAGATCTGTTCGGGCTTTCGCCTTCCTGGTTGTCTGACCTTGTAATTCACTTCGCTCACTTTTTCCATTATCTCGTAGGGGCCTTGCCATTTGGCAAGGAATTTACTTTCAACCGTAGGGACAAGTACCAGTATCCTATCCCCCGGGGAAAAGGTACGGGTCTTGGCTCCACGGTTGTACACTCTCTGCTGTGCTAACTGCGCTTGGGCCAAATGTTCCTTCACGATGGGCATTACCTGTGCAATTCGGTCTTGCATCAGGGCGACATGCTCAATCACACTCCTGTGGGGAGAACTCTCACTTTCCCAAGTTTCCTTGGCAATATCCAACAGCCCTCTTGGGTGTCTCCCATACAGTAACTCAAAGGGGGAGAATCCCGTAGAGGATTGGGGCACCTCCCTAATAGCAAACATCAGATAAGGAAGTAGACAGTCCCAATCCTTTTCATCTCTATCCACCACTTTCTTCAACATTTGTTTTAGGGTTTTGTTGAACCTTTCAACCAGCCCATCGGTTTGGGGGTGATACACAGATGTACGTAATTGCGTCACTTTGAACAATTTACACAGCTCCTTCATAACCCGGGACATAAAGGGTGTACCTTGGTCCGTAAGCAGTTCTTTACAAATACCCACCCGGCTAAACACAAGAGATAGCTCTTTGGCTATGGTTTTGGCCGAGGTATTTCGGAGAGGGATCGCTTCTGGATAACGGGTGGCATAGTCCATTATAACTAATATGTACTGGTGCCCCCTAGCGGACTTGATTATAGGACCTACCAAATCCATGGCGATCCTCTCAAACGGGACCTCAATGATGGGTAGAGGGACCAGCGGGCTACGGAACTGTGGCATCGGGGCCGACCTCTGACACACAGGGCAGGAGGAACAATAATTTTCTATGTCCTTCATCACCCCCGGCCAATAGAATCTCTGTAATACCCTCTCTCGGGTTTTCTCTGTCCCCAGATGACCTCCAAGAATGTGCCCATGGGCCAACTCCAACACCAACTTCCTGTAAGGTTTGGGCACCACAAGCTGCTCAACGGTTTCTTCTGCCCTTTTTGCCACCCGATACAGTAGGTCCTTCTCTACGCTGAAGTATGGGTAAGTGCAGGTATTATCTGGGTTCACTAACTCGCCATCTATTTTCACTACGTTTTCCCGTGCCTTTATTAGGGCGGGGTCTTTCAACTGTTCTGTGGCAAAGTTTTCCCTGTGAACCTCAAGATCAGAAAACTCCACAGACGGTAGGTTTTCGTCTGAGGAGGTGGGCTCCTCTCCAGTTTCTTGAGTCTCCCCTGCCAATACTGATAAGGGAAATTCTGGAGAGTCCTCACCACTCTCAGGGGAGTTCTGGCTATCACATTCCTGGTACATAGGGGCACCAGTGGGGGGCTCAGGATCATCCCACAGTTCCCAGAACTTCGGAAAATCCCTTCCCACAATGGCGTCATGCGGTAACTGAGATACTAAGCCCACTGGATGAGAGAGGGTACCTTTGGGGGTCTCGAAACACACTGTAGTCACTGGATACTCTCGGGTGTCCCCATGCACACAAATAACAGCTACCTTGCTATTCCCAGAGACCTCTGTTTTAACTAACTCAGCCTTTATCAGGGTCACAAGGCTACCTGAATCCAACAATACCACAACATTTCTACCATTAACACACATTTTGCATAAATGTTTCTCAGTTCCTCGAATGGCAGTGCATGCGACTGTCGCACACAGCGACTGACGTCTGCCCGTCAGAAAGTCACACTGCATGGGTTCCTCCACAACCGGGCAATTGGCTGCAATATGTCCCGCTTGCCGGCAGCGGTAGCAAACGATCCTTCTTGCGGCCTCTTGAGCCGCTGATTTCCCAGGCTGTTCTCGCCAAACTTGGGGTAGAGCTCCCA